>WBMZ01006791.1:0-147573 GCA_013400975.1 Atrichornis clamosus
CCGGCCCTGCCGCGGGTCCCGCCGGCCCGGGGGAGGTGCGGGTGCTGCGGCCCGGGGCCGCCGAGGGGGCAGCCCTGCTCTGCTTCTGCCAGCGGAACCCCGGGGCTCGGTGACCTGCTCTCGCTGGACAGGTCACCCCATGCCTGCCCTGTTTTACATAAGTAATAATAATAATAAAGGGTGACAGCGGTAGTGCAGGTGTTGCTCTGGCCTCCTGTCCCTGAGTGAAGCGGGGAAAGGGAAGAGACACAAATTAAAGTGGACGGAATGATATGTCTTACGACCATTTTAGATTTTTTCTTTATCTTTTTTTAAAAGCAGATCGGTACTTCAGATGGCAGCTGATAGCGGTTTCCGATGGAAACTTACCCTTGCTCAGTGCTGATACCCACATAAGTGTTTCATCTCACCTTGAAGTCATGAATTCAGAAATTACATGTGTGAGGGTCAATTCTGCCACATAGTTAAAGAGGAAAGAAATGTTTTAAATTTAACTTTAATGGATTTTAAAAAAAAATTATTATTTGTTGTGGTACTTCATTTTCAAACAATTTCTTGTCAGTCTGATTAATGAGGAAGTGTGACTTTTTTTTTTTAACTAAATCAGAAGCATCTCCTCTTTGTTAACATGAACAGTTATATCTTTGCAAATTTTTTAATTTAAATGTGTGCTTCTGAATCAGTCCATCTTTCTGGTTAGGCTAATGTAGAATTAGCATGACTGCTTAGATTGCACTAACATTGCTACAGAATGCACATGTTCCTCCCCTGCCTCCCTCCAAGGATCTTGCTGGTCATAAGGACTGAAGCTTTTGGTTTTACTTGAAGTAGCGTCAGTTTCTCTGCAAGTTCAGAGATGAGACAGAACATTTATATATGAACTGAGGTATTTTGCTTCAGTCTATCTTGTCATCATTTCAGTAGATATAGCCATTCTGGAATATACCATCCTGGCATTTAATATACCATCCTGCCATTATGAAAATAAAGCAATTCTTCCCCTCAGTTTTCCAAAGGTGGTCCTCATCCAGAGTTCCTGTCATCATATGCATAGATGAAACTTGCATTGCAAACAGTAACAGGTTCTTGTTTACAGATGCCACATTACTATCTGTAGCTGTGCTTATGGGTATATTTTAATAATTGTCTTTGTTCTCATGGGCTTTCTTGATACAAGGACTCTTTTGTGTGTGTGTGTTTGTTCTAGATGGCGTTGTCAGACCCAGTCACTACTTGTCTTTCTCAACCTGTGCATTATGCGATTTGCAAACTTGGATTTGAGAAGAAAGACACCTATGATATTAATAATATTTTATCTGGAACCGGTGAAGTATGTTGGCAAGCTGTTACAGAGCATGTGTGTTACATTGAATCAGGTTGGTGTTTACCTGTGGTAGTGATACATTTAAGACTGGTGCTAAATTTCAGTACAGCTCATAGCAATGGTAGCTTAGTTGTAACATTTTGTTACAGCACAGCATCCGCTTTGCTGCAGATTAGAGTAGGCACAGTTCATATCTACAGAGAGCTTTAAATTGTTCATCCACATTTGGTATTCAGCTTTTGCTGGCTCCTGAGGTTTGTGTAATCGGTGCTACCTAAGTAGCTGCTACTTTGCCTTCATTTTGGTTCCCTGCTTAATGTGCTTGTAACATAAGGGGTTCAGTTCTGCTTCTGTCTGAACCCATAATTGCCTTCTTCTGTGTTCTTTATATTCCTTTTGCAGTGAATTTAAAGGCTTGAGGTCATCAGTATTCCTACTGTTGCTTCTGTTTGTGTTTCCCAACTTTAGCTTGTAAAAAAGTACTGTTTTGTTTCCCTTCTTTAGGCAGAATAGATTGTAGTTGTTTTTTTAACCAAAACAAAGTGTTTATGTCCTGATGAACTCATTGAATTTTAATTTGCCAAATTCCAGCATGCAAGCTCTGTTATTCATTTCCAAATGTGGTTAAAATACCTTTCATTAAACCAGAATAATTTATTTTCCTATTAAAAGTGTCCCACGAAAAAGAAGCAGTGATACCACTCTGTAAGGTACCACATCCATATCTGTGTTCTTTAAGGGTCATAAGTAGTGCAATTTGACTGGTTCTGCTGAGCCTGCACTAGCTTCCACCTCAATTATGTGGAATTTCTGTAGGAATTCTTGTAGGTTCTTCACATTTCAACAAAAGCTGAACATAATTATCCTATTTACCTCCATATTTTCTTGTATTAAGGTTTTGTTGGGGTGGAATTTTTTGTTTGTTTTATTTGAAGAAGGTGCTTGATCTTACCTGGTTTTGCATTGCAGCTTTACTTTTCAGTATCTTTTCTGTGTAGTTTTGTACAGTAAATTGTATTGTATTGGTTGTATTGAAATAGTCTGGATAAAATAGTTCTAAATATATACACAAATGGTAGCAGGTTTTATTCCTAGAGAGTTTTAAAACAGTGGACCTTTGGGAAGGTTGGTACCCTAATCACTTTCTGTTTTTCAATTTAAGATCAAAGTGTGGACTATATCAAAAGCATACGATCATTAGGACCTGTATGTGAATCTGTCAACTTGCACTTCAAATCTCTGAGCAAGGAGCAGTTTGTAATTCAGTACGCATCGTGGTTCCACTGGACAAACTGCACAGAGGTATGGAAGTTTCTCTTAACAATTTGTGTTTTGGCACATGGACCCTTTAGTGAAAGTTCAATGTAAGAACGCAAAAGAGATATCGCCGAACCAAAATACTTAAAATTTGTAACTAATTGTCCTTCTCTGATATGGGGTTGCTTGTAATTTTTCTGAGTGTGTAATTAGATTTTGTATTAGACAACAAGAGGAGCTTTGGTCCTGTTCTAACAATAGTTTGTAGAATTTTATTTTTCTAATAATCTGTGCCCAATATCAAGTTTTACCTTGTAAAGTTGTTGTGGATAATTTTTGTAGATGTAAGGCACTAGATATCAAGAGGTGCTCTAGGGAAATTTCTCTTCAGGCATTGACACTTTTATCTCCTTGGCACTGTTTTCTTTCTACACTTTCTTAGCAAATATCACAGAGGAATATTTAGGTTTCTCTGTGCTTTTGACAATTTGATTTTTCCTTCTGAATATTAAACTCATTCTTCCTCTCCCCAATAATATAGGTATTTCTTGAAGTATTTGATGTTTTACAATATGCTCAAGCTACAGAAGTTGCTCTTGGCTTAATGAAACTAACGTCATGCTTGGAGCGAGCCTTGGGTGATGTAAGTGCCAGGATGAGAAGTCTATTGCAGATTTGGTATTGTAAGATGGGCATGAGCTCTTGGTTTAATTGCACATCGAAAAAGTGAGATTAGCCTATACTGCAATAGTACACTAATAGCCCACATGCACTTTCAGTTGGACAGAGGTTCTTCTCTGGATCCAGTTGTGCTAACAGAAGCAGATGTGGCACTTCTTCACCGGTGCTGGTAGAGCTGGTTGTGTGCGTGATGCTACTAACCAATTTAGTTAAAAAAGAGAAGAGTTTGATTAATCAGTTTACATATAGTATGTCTATGTTACGTGGATTTATTTAACTGAAACAGGAGGCAGCATAGCCTCCACAGAAGATCTGATGATGTAGCAACTTCTGTGAGGGGTGGCATGCAGCTGGAAAAATGGGCTGCTGAGTAACTTCGTTCCTAGGAAGAAGGGAGAAACAGTTATTAAAACAGTTTTTGCTGCTGGGCTGTGTTACACACAGATTAGTTAAAATGGCTGGTTGTTCAATATCTCCGGGAGCTCGTGAACGAAATGACAGAAGGAGCAATGGGCTACCTCACAAACCAATTTGTCCAAGAATGGTTTGTGGTAAATTTCGAAGTAACAAAAAATTACCAGTGATTGGATAAAACTGTCAGGGAGAATACAAAGAATGCAAGGCGTGATAGCAGTTGAAAGTTGAGATGCTGAGGTTGCCTGACAAGGATAAAATCTAGTTTAAAGAATAGCCTGAATCAGAAGACAAACCACAAGTCTCCTTCCTTTGACAATGACAGACCCTGTAGTTTTCTATGCTAAGAATGAAATATGGTGTCCTTGGTAGAGCTTATTTCCTTAGTTGTGTTTTCTTGTTTGGCTTTACTGGTTTTTGTGGGATTTTTTGGAAGAGAGGAGCAGTATATATACAGACACTGTGAAAAGCCTAAGTATGGGAACATTAACTAGAATATACACTCTTTTCTGAGATATTGACTAAATTTTTTTTTTGTCACGAAGTTACAGAATTTGAAGCCTTTTTAAGGATTTGGTGGGTTTTGTTTGATGAGTGTTTTTACTATAATGAAAATGATTACTGAGTAAAATAGTCAAGTTATATGTTTGAAATACAAAGAAGTGTACTGACTTATTTATTATCTGTTTTGCTTTTTTTTTCTAATAGGTGTATTTACTTAAGGGTAATGATTGCCCTTTCCTTCTAAGAGACTTGCTTGCATCTGAGCAGCTTGCAGGTGTCTTTGGACAAGCTGTAGTAAGTGCATAGTTTTGAAATAAGTAATAACTACTGAGCTAGTTTTCTTCCTGCCAAGTGGCAGGTTTCCAAGCATAGCCTTTGCTTGTACTGAAGAAGAGTTTGCAAATTCTATAGTATATAGAAAAAATATATCATAGATGTATTTTCATTTTATACATGTTAAGGTCTGGGAGATATATGGTAAAAAATCAAGAATATTGTAAAGGAAATATTTTTAAAGGCAAGGTCATAAGTTCTTACTTGCCTTTCCATGTGAAAACTCTACATATGTAAAATTTCACATATCTGGCAAGGTGGTAAGCAAGCTGCAGAGTTCATCTGCTTCATTCTGAGTTACACTATTTGAAAATATACATCCTGCACTGGTTGTTTCTGATGAGTTGTGTTCCCCTTCAAAAGCACTTTAGTAAGATGTTTTATAACATTTACCATATTAGAATTTTTCAAAATAGAAGAAACTAATGTGCAAAAAACCCCACAATAAACCCAAAATTTGGATGATATTTGCACCCTTGTGCAAACAGAGTAGGTGGATCTCTCACATGCAGTCTTAAAAATGCACATTCTTTGTTAGGACAAAATATTGGGTGTGTACTGTGGAAGGTTGTGGTGTTAGCCCCTCTAGTAGTGTCATAAGGATTATTTTCTGAATTTTGATGATATGTGGAATATTTAAAATCTTACAATTGAAAAATAAACCAAAGTTTCCCATTTTGTTTGATAGTGATCTGGGAATACAACTTTGAATGCAAATTCTGTATTTTATGTTAATTTGCATTAAATTACGGTGGATTTATACTACAAGAAGTAAGAACTAAACTTGATCTCATTTGTTTGCTTGTCATAACTGTTTTGGATGTCTAATAACTACTTTTGTTCTTCCTGTATTATATTTTCTAGCCTGTACAAATAAGCTGAAAGATTTTCTTTCAGAGAATACTGAGAGTTGCAAATAATGAGTTTCTGTTACTGGGACAAGTGGTGGACAGTCATATTGATGGTAGACATTGTAGTTTCTCAATATCTTCTGAAGTCTTCTGCCAGGGGAAGATAATAAATGTAAGAAGGGTAAGAAAGGCAATAAATAGTAGATTTCTTCATGCAATAATCGCTTTGTTTATTAATTAGATGAATGTACTGAGGGTATTCATTGGATCTCCATATGGTCTGAACCTTCGTAATGTTTTGTGGCATGGATTTGCATCACCACAAGAAATTCCTGCCAAGTAAGTTACCAGAAAAAAAAAATCTCATTTTCTCACCAGTCAGACTTGCACGTTTTTGAAAAGCGGTTAGTAAAACTTGCTTCTGGAAAAAAAAAAATTTCCTCCTGCTGCTGCTGCTTCTTTAGGAAATGGATTTCCATAGAATACTTCAGCCATTACAAAGACGACCAGTATTGGGATCAGTGTTTTTTGTACTATTAAGGAAAGCAAGAAAGCTTAACTTTTTTTAAAGTCAGGGCAGTGAGGAATAACTTGGAACAAAAGACAGAAGAATGGGGTAGAAGGAGAAGTAACAGCAGCCAGTATAGAATACTTTTATAGAATATAGTATAGATTTTTTTTCCTAATGCTGCTCTTTTATATTTTTTCATGCTTATAAATTGAATTAATTATTAAGTGCCCCTACTCAGATGGGGAGCGTAGGTTTTTGGGTGTTCTTTGAAAGAGCAAAAAAACCCCTTTGTCCCCAACTCTCAAATGTTGATTCTTTGCAAAAGATTTCTATGTATAAGGTTTTCTAATATATTATGGTATTCTCCCTAGATATTGTGCTATGCTGCTTTTTTTAACTGCAGGATTGGGTCAGTTGTTACAGACTTATCTTCTGCAAACTAAATGCATTTTAGTACATCGACCTTATGTGATCTTCGTTAGCTTAGAGGAGCTTGATGTATTTCCAGGCAAGTATTTAACCATTAGCAAGTTTTTTTATTATCTTGCCTTTGCTTTTGTTTCACTGTCCAAAAGTGCTGTTGAAAACAATGCATTTTCCAGAGTTCCAAGATTAAATCTAAGATACCTGTATACACTGTCATTAGATGAACCAATCATGCCTGTAGGATAACTTTTTATATGTAGGCAGTTCTGCTGACTATCGAATAAAAAAGTACTGCATTCTAAAATAATTATAACACATTAAAACATGAAATATGACTGCTTCTAAAAGACTCAACTGTATGTTAAATTCTTTTCATTATGAGAGTTAATTTCCTGTAACAGTCATCTAGGTTGCCTTTATGAAATCTAACGTTTTCCAGATGAATGGGTTCCAGCTGCAAAGGTTACAGCAGGAGTGCCCTGAGTCTTACAGGGAAGGTAGTACTGAAACAGAGTAAAAGATGGTGATACATATTCAGTATACTAACGCTTTTCTCAGGGAAGGATTTGAAGTGTCAGATTAAAACCTTCTCATCTACCTGTCCACAGACCTTATTTGGATTATTCATAATATTTTAAGGCAACAACAGCATGTAGGAAATCTTGGTTCCTGTGGTGGTCATGGTCAATTTGTGCTGCATAATCAATTTGCTAGTGGAACATCTGTCCAAGAAATTGAGATAGGGCTTTCGGGAACCAAATCAAGCTGATAACATTCCAGTAATTATGTAGTATAAATCCTATAGCTGTTGATTGGCTTTGAAAAGCCAATCAAGTGCAATCAAGTTACATTTATCATTTTTAGCTTTCTCTTGGATAAGACATTTATGATGTGAATTTTTAAGTGTGGGTTTCATTACATGGTAGCATTGAAGTATGAAGTGTTAATTTATTATGCTAAATTTTCAACACAAAAAAATTGATAAAATAGGAACAATGTGCTCACGTTCAAATGTTCATACTACTGTAGTGATTCTGACTGAATAGAAATGATTGATTCACATTACACTTTATAAAAGTATTTGAAGTAGGTAGAGAACAACTCAGCAGAAGCTGGGTCCAGTTGCTGTGTAGTCTTGCAAACATGACTTTTAAACTGTTTTTACTCTGTAATTTTATATTACCACCACAAATGCAATCTTACATACTCAAATTCTGATCTTAAATATAGCTACTGTTTTACTTGCATAGTTAAAATAAATTGGATAACTTTTAAGTCTCCCTTTACAAATGTTGAAATAGTATTATATTTTGAGTGAAATATTAAAAATGCGTTAGTAAAGTGTAGATTATATGTACTTTTTCAGTGTTGTTTTGTTAACTTGCAGATCTTAATGATGAAACACTTTTCATAGCTGAAGAGCTTGTAAAAATGTCCAGTTTTGTATTAAAAACAATGTTACCATTTTGGATGGCTGCTTTAACAGCTTTCAAGGAAAGCAGGTAAGATTTTTTTTAAATTATTTTTTAATAGAATATCAGAAGAATATATTCTGTATTTTTTTATCTGTATTTGCAGATTCCAAGGCTTCTTACTTTATCTGTTACTTAACAACATATAATTCGGCTTTGTTATGGTGATCTCTTAGGAAGTTTGTTCACATATGACTTTGTTTTGTGTGAACTAAGGTTATAAACTGTATTTTGAAACCTAAAAAGAACTGTTGGAGATGTAGCAAAAAAGGAGAGCTTTACCAAACAAGTGGAAATAAATCTTCGTATGTCAAATCACACATATTTTGAATTTTTTAAAAAGTGTGTTGTTTTGTTTTCTTCTCCCATGCTTATCTTTTTGTAAGTTATCCTAGTGTCTGAGCTTGAACTCAGTGGTCAGTTTCTGTTTGGCACAGGTAGTGATTTACTATTTGTTTACAAAATGCATTACAAAGGAATTTGTTTGGGTTGTTTGACTTGAGACTGTAATTCTGAAATGACTTATAAGGGAGAAAAAACCCTTTGGATATCTCTGTTAATTTTTCAGATATGCTGACAGTGTGATTCTCTTACTTCCTCAGCTGGAAGTTGGACTTAGATTGCTCTTCACTACAACTAATAAATGTCCAAATCGATTGCTAACAGCTGAGGTAAAACTTCTGCCTAAAGTCAATTATGATTTAGAGCTTCCAATATTTGCAAAATAGTTATTCTAGAAGCATAGTGTCTATAACCATTTACAGATTTACCCCCCCCAAAGTTTCGATGAATTGCGGAACATTATTTACAAATCTGCAGTTGAGATTCATGAATGTCTTTAATTTAAAAAAAAAAATGTCTGCTGGTCAAAAGGACTGAAAAAGTAGTTGAAGATTAGTGTTCAGAAACAGTAGTTTAGGGTGAAAAGTAGGCCATGATATATTTATTTTTAAAAACTCAGCACAAAATCACAAAGTTCCTTTTTTGATTCATAAGGGGGCTATTTTGCTATTTATTCCTCTCTGGTATCTCCTGCAAATGAGTAAATTAAAGTTTGATATACATGTCTAGTTAATTGATTTTGTTTGAAGATCAAATAATATTAATTGTCTTTTGTTCTAGTCTTCTGCTCTCTACACCACTTTTGATGAGGTACTGTGATTTTTTTTTTAAATATATATCATTGTCAGAATTTAAGCCATGCATGTTTCCCATTACTAGAGTCCAGAATGCACTTTCTTTTGTTGAATAAGACATTATTTCTAACTTTTTAAAATATGATGAACAGTAAACACTATAAATTTTGAATCCTCTAGAAACTACCAAAATTAATACAACTCTTAATGAACATACTGTTTTCTTCTAAATGTTTTTATCTTGAAATTCTTCACTCCACAGGAAAAAAAATGCTGTCATTTTTCCTAGATTCGGTTATTCAAAATAAATACAAATAAATATTGCAAGCAGAAATCCTCAATTTTACTAGTCATTTGAATTATCTCAAATTGTTTATCAGAAATAATTAGGTATCTTGATTCTAGGGTGGCAGAAGTAATTGCATCAAATAAGGAAAACTACTTTAGATGGTGTTTGTTTTTTGATTATATGGTCTTCAATAATTAAAAGAGTTTCTATTCAAATTACTTTTTTTCCTAGATGCTAGCAAAACATTTGGATAATGAAGATGTTAACCAGCTACCTGTAGTTCTTGAGGAGCCTGCCATGGCAAGTGTTTTGAAAGTTTTATAGGGGTTTTGTGGGTTTTTTTTTTGTTGTTGTTGTTTTTAGTTTATTTGTTTTACTTAGTGATGTCTTTATGGTATGCCTAAAGCTCATGTATTTCATATAGCTTATGTCCTGAAGCTTATAACCAGAAGCTTGTTACCTTTTTTCATTGTGAAGGATACCGAGTAATACCTGACAAGCTGTATTGTCTTAGGATATAGGACTAGCTTTCCTTCTGAAATATAATTGACTCAGGGATATTGGTCTTTTGACTTCTGAAGTTCAGCTGAATGGAGCAGAAGAAGAACTGATGCCTCATACTGGGAAATTTCAACCTTATTTCTGATTGCTTCTGGGACACATCCTACACTATTGGGGCAGATGGCACAAAAATGTAGCTCAAACCTACCAGAGCACATTCTGCATTTTACTACCCAGACAGATAGTGAACAGAAAAACTAGGGGTGTTCAGAGGGTTTTTTAGAGTGTAGGGGAGATCTGAGGTTACTGTCCTGTTGCCAGAAGCAGTGGGGCTATGGAGGGCTTCGGACACAAAGCTGAAGGGAATCTGTTGTTAGCTCTCCCAGTATAGCATGTATATTATGAGTAGAGTTTGCATTGGGGTTTTTTCTGAACACCTGAGCATCCCTTTCCTAGAGATGTGATCACATACTTGTCTTTCAGGGATATTCTGTACACTGAATATCTTCAATGCTATGTGAATACACATAGAATAGAATTCTGTCTGGTTGGTGTGTGTTTCCACAGGACTTTCTTTGGGATTTCTTGAACCACCAGGAGGGCCCACGTATACGAGATCATTTAAGCCATGGAGAGATCAATCTAGAAACATTTCCCAGAGAAGTAGCTAATCAGATAGTTGCATTTGCAATTACTCTTCTCTGCAGATTCTCAGATGAGGATATGTTTTCTTTTAAGGTAGGAACCAATATTTTGTTCTCAGATTTTTTTTTCAGTTATTTTGGATACCTAATACAATTTTAGAGGGTTTTATGACTGAATCTTTCTTGACAGCTGCTTTTTGTGGAAGTTAAGTATTCCTCCAAGTAAAAAATTGTGGAAGTACAATTTGGCCTAGTTTTGTAGTGAAATAAGTACCGAAAGTTTTCCAAAAGGTTACCCTTTCTTGCTGTACCTTAATTTGTTGTCTTAACCAGTCCTTATTCTCATGGTTAATCCATAAATTATAATGATTCCACTTAATTTTGTCAAATTGTATTGATTAAGTAGCCAGTTTATCTGCAGAATTATCTGAAAGGTAGGTAGAACAGCTGTAGCTCACCCACTGAGGTATGTTGTATGTAGTTATTGAGATATTTTTTTTCTGAGACACTGTAAATAATAGTAGCTTGCTAATGGAGGTGTTACTTGTATCCATACTTACACTGTGAATTTGTAAACACTTTCTGCCTACAATATGTTTCTCAACATGAGCAATTATTGTATTTGCTCTCCCCAGTTTCCTGTTCATATTTGGGATTACTTCACATCACAGCAACCTGTGAGATAAATATCCTGTTTATTAGTTGCAACTTCTTTTAGTTTCTCAAGATGTATTGTGTGCTACTGCATTAAGATAATATTTTGTTGCTTTTCTGTCAGCTGCTGTCAGGTTTCATAGATAAAACATGTGAAATTAAGCTTTAATCACTCATTGTGCTGATTACTTCTTTCAGCCCTTAGACATTTGGAAGTGTTTACTGACATCAGTGCCATAGGTGGCTCGCGTAAAATGAAGTATAAGTCTAGGTCTGCATATGATTAGGACAGCTTAAAGAAACTGTTGTGTATTGTCTGTGATTTTGTAAATCAGGAACACGTGGTCATAAAACCACTGATGAACTGTGCAAGTTGCTACCGATCTCGATTTCATCCAATTTCCAGACTCAAGAAACAGGTAGGTGCTTCCATCTGTGAAAGCATTGTGGTCCTTAAAATCAGTCTAATTGTTTTCTCCATGCTTTGATTGTCCTAAAAAAAAAAAAGATAAAATCTTAGTATTTTTTAATTTACTTTTTGGTTTATCTTTCAAAACTTAAAGGAAATCACAGTTGCTAAACTGAGATATAATTATACACACTCCTGTTGATGCAATTGGTACCATTTTTGTGTTCTAGATCACTGAATAATTTTATTCTTACCTGAGTGTTTGCTGTTGTGTACTTTTCTTAATCTCCTTATTCTTTCTTATGTTGGGAACACTGCTTGGTCCTGTCTCCAGGAATGTTGGATTAGGCTATTGCTAAGGTTTTTATTGTATGAAAGCTAGCCAATTAAGATTCTGTCATTGTAGCAAAATCTGCTTTCCACTGTCATAGTAGTTCTCTGCCAATCAGTTTAATGGACAGCTTGAGGATGTTCCTCTATTGATTTGGGATTGCAGTAGACATACTTAGTTCTTTTACTTTTCAGCAACATTCAAACAGTATGTTACAAAAATCATGGTAGTTAATTTCTTATATTAAAAAACACAGAAAGAATACCAAATTAGTTCATTCAGATAACATTTTAGCATGGAAGTGTACATCAAGATTTTTTGCCCTAACCTAAACCTTAACAATTGAAATTGGCTTACACAACTATGATTAGTGAACAAGTAACTTACTGCCTGTTGCAGTTTTTTTGTAAATGGACCTGTCAAAGGCTATACTTTACAAAATATTTTTCATTATATGTTTTTGAGGTGCTGGAATGTATGAAGAGCATTCACTTATGGCCTGAATTGCCAACAATGCCTGAGGAACAAGTACAGATGATTAAAGGGTATGTATATACTATTTAAGATAGTTCTCAAAATAGTTATGAAGAACGGGATTTGAGAAGACTGTCTCTATTCATTTTAGCTTAATCTGTGCAGATCAGTACAGGTACTGTAAAAACTATAAACAGTGTGCTAACTTGAAGGGAATGAGAAGATACCCGAAACACAGAGGTGTCAGTGACTCCATATTCTGTTTCTGAAGAAATGCTGAGGGGGCTTTTGGGAACTAGAGCTTGAGGCTATAATCATCATCATCAAAAAGATGTCTCACCAGATATAAACTAGCACATAATTCCTTATTCTGAAAAGGACTTGGTAACCAGTGGGAGACTTTATATTAGATATTAGTTAGAAAAAGAATATAACATTCTGTTGTTATTTGAAAAGGAGAAAGTAATTAATAATATCACTGGAGGAAACTGTCCTTGTTTAGAGCTGAGAGAAGAAAATTTAATGCATCTGTCATATACTCAGTATACTGCAGGATTTTGATGAATGAATAGAGGATTAACAGGTTCTGAAGATTACTGACACTGAGAAAAGTTGGTTTAGTTGGAGAAATAAAATCATGCTTATAAAGTGGAGAGAAAAAAATAATATTTGAGAATAAGAGTGGACATTGAATACATTGCTATCCAAAAAATGCCATTTGAGGAATAATAAGTACTAGACAGTTTTATAATCTCGTATCTTTTTTTTTCTTCTTCTTTTTTTAAGGTTGGAAGGAAATGCTGAAGCTAATACTTTAATTTTGATGATATCTGAAATTATATCTCAGTTGCAGCAATATATGCCCCAGAATTGCTGTAGTTCAGATGATCCAATCAATAGTGTCCTAACAGAGAGGTGAGTGTCACGTACTCCTGGTTCCCACTGTCAGCTTCTATTGCAGCCCAACATAAGAACTCTCAAACCTAAATTATCATTTCCCTCTTTCCACAGCAATGCTTGCAATGTTGTATGCACTTTTCTAGTGTTGCTGCTGATTTAATCTGAAAATTTTAGGATAGCAGCTGAACATCATCTTCAAAATGAAGATGAGATGTTGTAGATCTTGGAATTACAGTAGAGATTTTATTTGAAAATTATCATGAAAAAAATAACCTCTTTTTTTTCAGATGAGGAAAACGAAATGTTTTAAATATTTATGTACTTACTAGATTAGGTTAGTTTTAATCTGTTTTGTGTGCTAAAACTGCATCAAAAATTTTTTTTATTGTGCTTGGTGTCACAGCTGTGTATAGAATTCAAAATGGTAATACACTGCTATGTAATTCTATTCTTACATGCTTTAATACCAAGATTCAGAAAGAGAAAATATCTTGTTATACTTGGTGTCAGACGTGGAGGTGTATTGGTTCCAATTATGTCTGACTTGGAATATTAAAATAATTTGACTTTTAATTGCCACTCTTAGAGCAGCCTTAAGAGTGCCATGACTGAATGAATATGCTGGAACAAAACACTTCTAATCAAACCCCTTAGGAATGGGCAGCATAGAACAAAGAAGATTTTACCTGTTGCTTTACTTATGTAACATGTGGGTCTTCTGCTTCCTACCCACCAGTCTGCAAAGTTATCATTTATGAAAAAGAAGCCTAATTACTGAAGTATTTTAATAGTTTTCTGCCTTTATCACTTTAAGTTGTTAATGTTTTGCTATCTCAGAGATAAATTGAGCATGAGAGAAATTATGAAACACTTCTGTAAGAATAGAGTGTTTAAAGTGATGTGTGACACATTAGTGCAGCAGATTTGAATGTGACAGCAGGAAGATATTTGTGTTCTTTAACAAAGCATGATCTGGTGTGGTGTTGATTAAAAAAATGGCCTCACCACCTGCATTTTACAAAATGTTACATCTGCTTCTTATTCTGCCCAGAAGAAAGACCACACACTAATGGGAGTACTAATTACTAGCATTTGTTTCAGTGAGTTTTATTATGGTGGATGTTAATTCATTGTGAGTTGAGCTATGGTGGGAGGCTTCAACCACAGCCCTGCTGTAATTTGATGTGTTCAGTATATCATTTCAACCAGACAGTTTTGTTTATTGTGGTTGTGTTTCTTTGATCTGAAATGGGAAGCATATTCATCACCAGCAGTTTTGCATTTATATTCAATAAAGTGGTAGAGAACACAGTCACTACCCTTACTACACAGATCCTTGCTTTTTTTCAGTTATGAGGTAAGGGCAGTTTGTTTCCAGGTTTTCTGAATTAAAACATCATGAATCAAACCGCACTTAATATGAAATGTATCCTATGTTAAATCCAGCTAACAAAAGATTGACATTAAAAATCCCTTCCTGTCTTGGAGGCTGTTGATGGAACTTTGTGATACGCGTGTTTGCACGCTCTATTCCCCACGACCTGTTCTGGAAGTAGTGGTGGTTCTCCGCAAAATGAGCACGCAGTGCCATCAAGTGTCCCAACAAGTTACTGCCAGCGCTGGGCTGAGATACACACAGTGGGTTAACAAGACTCTGCGTTCTCGCCAGAGGCACAACTACCTACGGATGCTGAACAGGTTGGCTGATGGTTTTGCTTTACTTTGTGGTTAGGTTTAGGATAGAATGGCTGCATGCTGCTGGTGCTGCCTTTCAGTGGATTCTCTTGGCTGTTTAAAGTCAACAGTGTTCCCGTGTTCTTGTTAGCCATTTCAGAGTTAAGTGTCAACCCAGATTTCTTTTAAGTAGCAATATTGAAATAACAAGAAAATCTCAAATTGGAGAGTAACTTAAAGGGCATTGCTGGATTACTTCACTGTAAATTACAAGCTTTTACATTAATTATCATTTAAATGTTAGATTGTATTTTTTTAGTTTCTAGCTTTTCATGTTTAAGCATATAAATGTCGTTCAAGTTTTATCTGAATGCAATAGGTTTAACTGATTTGAAGATTTTATCTACTTTAGTTTGCTGCTTTTTATTGTTACACCTGAGTCGACATCTTTATAGATAATATTCCATTATTTCTTTTCCTATTCATAAGTGCTTTCCAGGGTTTTAGAAGTATTATATTATTTGGCCATGTTATGTTCCTAAAAATGTTAACCATGTTATTTAAGAAACTTAGCTTAAACTGACAACTGATGATACACATTTGCAATTTCATTGAGCTGCAGGTTGTTATCTATGGAATAATGGGTGCTTGTCAGTTTTTCTTTGGAATCTTAGATATTTGCCTTTTTTTCCCCCCTCTTTTTGAGATTTCATCATTTATAGTCTTTGTTTATTTTTCTGGGATTTGCACTGCTTTTTGCTGAAGGACATTTCATAGTCTTAGGTTTTCTTCCCAACTTTGCAATATCCACCTATTTAGGATGGGTGCAGAAGTCTAAAAAAATTTTTTATATTAATTACTTCTCCTTAATTTGGTTTTAGTTTGTTTATTTAATTTTTTTTTTTTATTTCTAGCATTACGTTTTTGTCTCCAGTGTTGCGGCTCATCTTACTATTGATTACTCTGGAACTAGTCAGTGTTCATTCAGTTTGTAAGATGAATTCTTTTGATTATCAGCAGTATCTAAAGTGAGTATATAAATTAGCTTTAAGAAAATAGGAATGATACATATTCCTTTTTGATCTGTACTGTAGAGTTTTTTTATCAGTATAGTCATAATTTTACCTCAGACAATGTTCACTCAACTAAAATAACTTAGTTGAAAATATATGGTCAGGTTACTCACCTTTTTAATTTTTATTAGATTGTACTGTGGTGTAGATAGGGAGTATTAATACATAAAAGTTGTTTTTAATATGTTGGTGATTTTACTCCTTGTGTGTCAATTAATATCTGATTGGATATCATATACATTGTGAAACATTTGACTGAGAAAGAAAAGGAAACCATTTGGGGAAAACTCTATCACACATTTGGTCACTGTATTCTTTCTGTTGTGGTGTTAATTGCATATTACCGTGGGGGAAGAGAGTAGTTCTTTTTCAAAAGTAGAACAAACCTCAATGTATTGATCATCCAATCATCCTGAGGGACATTTGGAAACTTGGACATGTTATCAGCTTTAAATCAGGCATTGAAATACTCTTCTCTTTTTTTTTTAAATTTCTTAAATCTTTTAAAGAGTCTTTCTCTGGTGTTATTTCTCATAGGTTTTTGAAGTCAATCTTGCAGTACACTGAGAACTTGGTGACATACACAAGCCCTGAGAAAAACAAGTGGGATGAAACCATGGAACTTACAAACAAGGCTTTGATAAAAATAAGGAAAATCAGTGACAGAAAGATGATGTTAATGCATCTAGCTACATGGATCTAAATGGGTTAAAGATTGTCTGGACATTGTTATATCTGAAGAGTTATGGAGACCTCATATTTGGTAAATCTAAGTTAAAGACAAACTTCATCAGTCCTTGTCAAATTTTGGATGCAAAATTTAGTCTTTTTATCAGAAGGTAGATATTGAGACTGAAGATGAATGATCAAGCTTCCAGAGAATAGAGTGTTTGCTAAATCCACTGAAAAAGATTTACTGTGAACTGAATCAGGATGATGCAAGTTCTACTGTGAATATATTTTGTCGTTTGTACATTGATTAATTTTTTTTGTTAGTTTTCTACTGTGCTGAAAAATACCTAGGAAAAAAATGTGAATAAAAGCTCTGGACATTTTTAAATCCAAAAAATATTTTTTTACTTTGCAATACATTGTAAAGTATGTTAAACACTGTGTTCAAAAGGTTAAGAAATGGTGAACTTTCACCATAATAGTGCTCGTTGGCGTCTGTGTTTGTTATTAGTTGTAAACAGTCTGATCTATCACTGAGGTAGAGCTGGTAATACCAGTTGTTTATGTAAGAGGATTTAAAGGAGACAGGATGGAATAACTTCTGCACAGTATGTGTTTCTTTTGTTTCATGTCATCTGCTCATTCCCAATACATGTTTAGTTAGTTAATTTCATACAGAATGAATATGAACACTCCCTTACATGTGCTCACAGACACATATTCAGTGTGCTTTAGAAAGTTATCCTTATTGCACACAACATTCATTTGAATACTTTATTTTTTCAAAATGAATTCTCCCCCTTTTTCATCACCAAAGAGTAGAATTCCAAAGGAATGCATAGGTTGAAGAACAGATTCACAGAAGACCACCAGTGTCTATCCATTTGCTTTCTCCTATGGAGAGTAAAACCAGAGGGTAATGTCTGGAGAATGTTTGGCTCTACAAAGGATTAGAGATTCAAGTTACATTTTAATAAGTTTCTTTGCAACGTTTCTTGACTGGAAATGACAGTGAGAGAGTTACTAGTTTGGTTTATTCAGTGTGTGGGATGGATATAAACTAAGATCATATTGCTTCCTTTATGCTACTCTTGAAATACATTGTGTGTGTCTGACATTTCACTTTGTCACTTCCCAAGGTTTTTTTTGTTACTATAGAACTAAATTATGTGTAGAAGTTTGAACCAGATAAAATAGATTAAATCTAGAAATAGAGAATAATTGGTCAAATCCACTGTATGAGCCACAGTCTAAAATTTCAGGTTTCTTTAAAACCTGAGTTGACAAATCCTAAGTATATTTTTGGAGACTTATTTTGTACCCATTGACTTTGCTCAGATGTATTAACTTCTGCTAACTGTGTCTTGGCAGTGACATTAATGATGACACTTGCTTTAATGGTGACAAGTATTGTAAGACAAAAATCATTTAAGTTTTATATATTCATTGTAGGAAAGAGATTGAGAAATTAAAACACAAGTCGTGTTTTAAAAGTACATAAATGGCTGACACACTTTCTCCCTTTGAAAGTGTATTCATGTACTAAAAAGCACCTTATAGACCACAGATGTATATTTTCAACAACTCAAGTTCTCCTTTTGTTTCTGTATCTAAACTTTGATAAAATAATCTTGCATTCTGTTCACTTTATATGCTTTGCCTAATATGGAGCACATTGACAGTTTCTTCTTTCCTAATTACTGCCATAGATGTCATTTGCTGCTTTAAGTTTGCAGTAAGAAACATGAAGGATTTCTGGAAATTTTGTCAAAGATGCTTTTTGAGTTCGTTTTCCTACCTCTGAAGCTCTCTGATGGGAACACTGCTACCATCTATTGTTAAACAAATCTGGAACTGGCTGGGACAATCCAGTTATTTATTCTGACTTAATGCTGTCGTTTGCCAGAAAGGCTTATGCATGCAGGGCTTACGGCTTATGACAGCCCTGCATGTCATTAGCATGCAGGGCTGATGGATTCTTCCTGCTGTTAAAAACTCATGGAACAGAGCTGTAGAATAAATGTATATCCTACAATGCACGTTGAAGAGGAAATGGCAAGAGATATGGTAAAAGTCATTTGGTTTGTTCTTTATGAATTGCTTACTTTTCCACTAGTTACTCATCTTTGCTATCTCTTTAGAGTCACTTTTGAGTTTTAAGATACTAGAAAGAGTCTTAGCTCTGAACGCTCAGTATTCCCGAGAGCAAAAGAAGCTTGGAATAACTATTTATCTAGATATATCTAGAATTGTACCAAAGAATGTTTTCCAAGGGTGATATTTCATCCAGTTATTACTTGGATCTGCTTTAATTGTTGGCCTTGCTCTCTGAAGCCTGTGTTTTCCTTGAGGTGTTCACTCAGTGAATCCTATATAGATAGAGATGTGGAGCATCTGCAGCACTCCCTGAGGAAAAGTGTTGAAATATTTTGCTTACCTGGATGATGCTAATGAGGGAGTGATGATTCTTAAGTCAGTTTTTCTGAATTCAATTAATCAGTTTATCACAGAATCACAGAATATGCCAAGTTGGAAGGGACCCACAAGGATCATCAAGTCCAGCCCTGCACAGCACCATCCCCAAGAGTCACACCACGTGCCTGAGAGCATTGTCCAAATGCTTCTCGAACTCTGTCAGGGCCGTCAGGATTGCTGCTGTGACCGCTGCCCTGGGGAGCTTGTTCCAGTGCCCAAACCCCCTCTGGGTGAAGAACCTTTTTCTAATATCCAACTAAACCTCTCCTGACACAGCTTGAGGTCATTTCAACATTTGTGATTTTTGGTACCTTCTGGGGAGCATCAGGATCAACTATAAGTTTACTGAAGTGGACACTGCACAAATACAATTAAATATCTTTTATGGTAGGCATCTGTGTGTGGAAACAAAGCTTGTGCTTTATGTTCTTTCAGTCATTCTCTAGTTTGTGCTCTCCTCAATGGCAATAGGAGGGGTTAGAAACAGAACCATGTGTTCTCATACAAATATGAACCAGTGACTAAAATTAATTAAAATCTTTCAGGGCTTTTCATCACTACTGCATGATACAGAAACGTTTACGTAAGAGAGCAACAAATTTGATTTACTTTATCTTTTAATACGTCCCATGTTTTCAAGCAGCCTGATGGCCTTTGAAGTGAACACATGGTGGCAGTGTTTGGTAATTCAAAATAGCACTCCATGCTGACATTCACTTTCTCATCTCTTTTCCTAGGATGTGAATAAAGAAATCAAGTTTTCTTCTGATTTTATCAGTTCTGTTTATATGTGTCTGTAATTGTGTCTTCTGGTGAAATATTTTTCTCGTTTGTTCCAGATCACTTTTGGAGAAATTGAACACACCTGAAAAAGAAGTTTTGCACGCATTGTAATAATTAGGTAGAGGTTCATCACATTTGCCACACTACTTGCTGAGGACTTTTCAAATTTGCCAGAAGTCCATCAGCTTCCCCTCTCTTTACATACTTTAAGAGAATGAATTCTTCAAATTCAATTAAAAAATTATTTTAACAAATTACTGGTTTTTACACAATATAAGTATTGATATTCCTAAATGAAAAAATCCCAGGTTGTTGTTTATTAATTGCTATGAGAGCATTAAAAAAAAATCTTATCTCAAAAGCAATATGTATCTTTTGAACTAAAAAAATAATTGTCAAGAAATGTGTTTATTGAGAAAATTGCACTAAGGTCTCAGCCTTATTTCTGTGGTAATGATTTTTCAGTCTGTTGAAACTGAAATGTGCTATTCATATGCTGCCCCGTGAAGAAGAGCTAGTTGAGCACTGCTTGTTGGGTGGCCTTTGAAAACCTTGTCCACAGTAGCCCTTTCAAACCATGCAGAGAGGTTGCAGTTAGAAAAGATTTTCATTCACATGAAGTGATTTTTGTACACTGTGAAATCTTGTGTAGAAATGTTGGAACACCCCCAGCAGAGCTTGTTTTTGCCTTACACTACATGAGTGCATCTGGTCTATGTATGGTGTATCACCTTTTTTTCATAAATTGGTCTGCAGATGCAGAGCAGATTCCTGGCTGGTGTAAACTATGCCTGTCACATCTTCTTTGGGGAAGATCCTTTACTCTGCTAAGGATCTTACCCATGCTGTTTTGGTTTCCCCTTGAAGGGGGTTGGTTTCTATCTGTACATCTTTTTCAGGATTGTGTATTTTCAGGGGACTGGAAGAAAGAGCTGCATAGTTCAGATAAAATTGCAGTATAGCAAAACCTAATTAATTTAGTGGCTTACTTTGCAGGGAAGTGAGGATCATGTGGAGGACTTCACAGCTACAAACCAAATTCTAAATTCCTTAATATCTTTTTGTTTCAGGAAGAACTCCACCTGGAGTAGAAATGAGTTTTCCTTTTGAGGCTTTTTTTGGCAGCACTGTAAGTTAGATCACCTGATATTTGCTTCTAAAAATTTTCAAGGATAAATGAAGATCTCTTACTTAAGGAGTCTTTTAAGCCATATAGATTTTCAGACAGAAATTGAAAGGAAAATGCCTGTTGTTTGTCTTCCCTGGGCCTGAGGCAATAGGATGTAAATATGGGTAGTGAATACTGTGTGAGATCAAATTGGCATTTTTTCTGAAGGTGAGAATCCAAGACAATATATACAATTAAAGCCAACAGCCTTGCCTACCCAAAGGAGTCCATGCCTTCTGGCATTCTCCTCTGAATACCTCCTCTGTTCCTCTCCCATGTATATGCATCTCACAGTTTCTCTTAAAAAAAAAAAAAAAAAAAAGGCATAGTAGAACCAGCCAGTGCCAGTTTGTTTTCCATGTTTTCTTTTCTCTGTAAGGGATTAGTTGTAGTAACAGATTTCATGTGCCAGAAAGTGGGTGAACATTAACTATTTTGTCATGCACTGATCCTTCCCACAGCCCTGCAAAATTTGAAATGCAGGAATGGTTATTCATTAACATTTCTTTGTGTCTACAGGAAGTACATTTACTATGTAAACATGTTTTATATAGAACATACAGCTGTTTTGAACGAGCACTCAATGAAACATAAGAGTACAGTGCCTACACTGCCACTTCAGAAACTCTGAGATACCACAGCATCATATTCTGGAAGGCTGAACACACAAAGACTTGGTGCAAGTTTCTTTTAAAAAAAAAATTCTTAAATTTGTTTGATTGTTTTGTATGTAAAATGTATCTGGACGCTGAACCATTAATGTGAAGTCAATATTTGGAAGTGGGTTGAGTGGGAATGTGTTTCTTTGTGCTGTTTTAGTAGAGATCCCATTAAAGAAGGAAAACTCAAGCAGCACCAGATAGTCCATTTTTCACAGACCGTGGAGTATATTGGCACCAGAAAAAGGACTTAGAGCATGCAGAAGATGTGCCTGGAATATCTGGAAGAATCACGGGCTGCTTGTCTTGAGAATATCAGTCTCAAATCTGTGAGGAACTTTACTAGTAATGCTACATCCTTGTGTAATAGATGGAATTGTGGCAGATATGCCTCTCTGCAAGCAACTCACTTCACTTTAAGAGCATTTTGTGGAATTGGGAGGTTTTCTGAAAAGGTGAGGAATGATTCTGTTTCCCAGAAGCAGCAGTCAGAGTGTTTTGTCTGGGCTGTTGGCTCCAGGTGACTGAAGCTGGTTTGCCCCTCCAGAGCTGCAGGATGGTGCATTTATCAAGGCACTTCTCGAGCTGGCTGTACACCGTGGGCCCTCCCATATCAAGGTTACCATTCCTAAAGGACCACAGGGCTGAGAAGCATAGGTGTGCTGAGGAGGGTGTTATGTACAGCAGGCCAAGCCCTTGGACAGCTCTTCACCGCACACGGGGCAGATGTTGAGGTGCTGAGTTAGGCAGTATTTAGACCATGGGCTGCTACAGGCTGGGTTTGTGTTTGACCTTTAGGTGAGAGAGCCACAGAATCACTGAGGTTGGAAAAGACCGCTATGGTCATTCAGTCCAATCATTACTCTAACACTACCTTGTTCACCACTAAACCTTATCCTCAAGTGCCACTTCCACATGGTTTTTGAACAATTCCAGGGATAGTGATCCCACAGTTCCCTGGACAGCCTGTTACAATGCCTGACCACCATTTTGGTGGACAAATTTTCCGAATATCCAACCTTAACCTTCCCTAGTGCAGCTTGAGGCCAGTTTCTTCTTGTCCAATCACTTGTTACTTGGGAGAAAAACCGACTTCCATCTGGCTACAACTTCCTTTCAGGTAGTTGTAGAGAGCAGTAAGGTCCCTCCTAATACTCCTTGCTCAGAAAAGTCCAACATGGGAGAATGGAGTCTTGGTTGTCTAACCAGTCCTAGGTGCACCTTTTATTAAATGTTAAGGGAGGGAAGAGTTTCTAGTAGTTTTAATGGGAAAATAATACTGCCCTTAAACTGGCAGAATAGTACAATGATAGGAGATGACGATTAGATGAGCTCATAAATTTTGAACTAATGGCATCTGTGCAAAAGCAGAAGGTTAATTCTACCCAGTTGATAAGAAAGAAGTTAAAAAAAAAAAAAAAAGAAAGAAAAAAAAGCTGCAGTTGACCCTTCAGGATATCATGCACTTGTGTCAACATGGACTCTGCCCAAACATTGTTCTGCTGTGGAAGCAGCTGGATGCCCTGCCCTCTGGTTTATATAGCGCCAAAGGGAAGGGGTAGGGTGAGATGATGTGAGGGAAGAGGGAGGAGAAAAAGAGGCAGGAGAAAAGATAAAGCAAATCCAGCTCATCTCTTCAACATCACATTCTGAACTGAAAATGTTCTGCAGCTGACTCTCTCAGCACTCATTTCTTGATATTTAGGAACCTGCACCAGCAGAGAAAGAGTATCTGCCTCAAAGTCACAGGCGCTGTAAAAAGCAAGCCATTATTCTGCTTACTTTACAAATATTTTTCTTTAAGAGGGTAGGCGACGATGGAGAAAGGGGCAGGGGAGAGAATAATAGCTATTTCTGTCTGGCCTGTAATATTCAAGGTCTAATTTATAGTATTCCGTGTAGCAAGATGGTGTCATTTTAATGCTGTAGTAACACTGAAGTCTGGAATATTTATTTGGTTGAAAATGCATCTGATACTAAATACATCTCTGGGGAGATGGCTGTGGGATGATTACAGAACTGATGGCCATCAAATTGATAGCATTTCTCTGTCGTCCTGAGTCTTCTGCTGTAAAAGTGGGACAGGGTGTTTTCTGGTTAAGAATAATGGTCTCTGTGCAGTCCTCGGTGGCAGATGTGGCCCAGCACCTGCGCTCTGGATGGAGAATACAGAGCTTCTACACAATTATCTTCCAGTTTGCTGTTAATTTCTATTCAAATTAATCAGTAGTTACTTGACATGAGGAATCACGTTGTGACCTCTAAAGCTTTATCACACACCATTGTTTTTTATTTATTTACAGTCTGTGATTCACTCTAGAAATACTGACCAATTTAACCTGATTTGTGACCTTTTTTTTTTTTTCTGCTTTAGTCTCCCATGTGATTTGCATATATTTAAGGGGCAGGGTGAGAAGGGAGGTTATTGTGGGGCTGGATTTCTTTTTTTGATTCATTGTCTGTACCAGGTAATATGAGATAGTGCCCAATAGCAATCCCTTGCTTTAAAGCAGATGAATGTACTGAAGGAAGAGAGACATTGCTGATCTCGGGAAAGATCATATGCAAATGCATATACTTGATTCATGTAGTTTAATTTAACATGGACTGTGTCAAAGCTATGCTGTGGATATTTTGAGAGATTGTTTTCATTAACATTCAAGCAAGGTGCAATCCTGTCTATGGGAAAGACAGGATGCGTGATGGAGGGAGCCCTGCAGCCCGGCGTCGGCAGCGTGATGATCTATAGCTGTGACTGCTGCAGGCTCAGAACGAAAAGGGTGTGAGCTTGAGTGCACTGGTCATGGACGTCGGTGGGTCCGTGACAGTGGGGATTCACTTGCCAACAGCCTTGCTGGATGGCAGGGATTGCAGCTGTTTGCAGTCAAGAGGAAGCTATCATTTCCTTTTGACTTTTATAAACTGGCCTAATATAGGCTCTATTTATTCAGGTGTTTTTATACAAATTTTCCAAAGATCCTGAGTTTGACCTCTGTATATGTAGTTTCCCCTCCAATTAGTGAAAACTATTTAAAAATGTCAAGGATGGGACTAGAAGGGATCTCCTAGGTGCTGTTTGCTACTGGTACAGTCAACCAGATTGTACACTTTTTCAGCTCTGTCAGATACCAGAAATAATCTGTCTCTTCTACTCATCTGTTTGCGGTACTGCTGTACCAGAACCTTGTTCAGGTTGCTTAGAAACCCTCTTCTAGTATCCAAGTTTCTTTTCACAGCCCATTCATATTAATTTGTTCTTGTGCCAATATTGTCCCCTAGTTGGGTGGCTCTTCTCTCTAACTAATGTTTGCATATCACTTCAACGTATTTGTAATAAGGAACCATATCCTCTCTCAGACTTCATATTTTTATGTTAAACAAGCACAGCTTTTTTAGTGTCCACTCATAAAATAGATTTGTTATTTCATGGGTATGCCCAGTAATCTTTCCCTGCACCTGTTCTTGTTTTAGTTCCTCATCCGTAGGACCAGTGTTGCCTAACCCTCTCAGTCTGGCAGAGGAGGTTGCACCACCATCTTGCATAACAGCACGAATACCTGCCTGCCTGCTGGCACTGGCTTCACTTCACATGCTACACACTAGGACATCTGCCTGTGCAACATCTCTTGTTTATAGGTCCTGGTCCTTCTATGGCTGTCTAATAAATAAAGATCTTTTTTCACTTGGCCTTCCTTAGGCATGCAGAGTTTGGTTTGGTTTGGGTTTGGGTTTTTTGTCCTCTGGAACAATACTGTTCATTTATTTAGATCTCTCTTGCCTGTTTCTCACTTGAGACAGTTTTTTAAAATATTGTCACTGATCGTACAGCATCCCATGTTGCTGTTATTTTGTGCTTCTACTCAATCCCTTTCTTAGTTTATAGCTTTCTAGGATGCACTGGCTGCCAACTCCATGTCCTGCTTCCCCTTAGCTATCCTACCTTTGCTTCTACCTTTTACACTGCCTTCCCTCACAAGGCCTTGTGGTGAAGCCTTCGTCTAGATTTCAGGTTATGCTAGAACACCTCATTTTCTCTGGTTTTGTTATGTTTAGTGCCTGATTTTTGTTTTACTTGGTTTTGTTGCATGAGATTGAGGTCAGATGAACTGAAATAATTGCAATTTTGGTGGCACACTTTCTGAACTCTAACATGACTTCTTCAGGTCCTAATCCCAATTTCCAGTATTTATGTGATCTTTGCTTAATTCAATACATTTTTTGAGGTGATCATTCATCCACATGGGTTTGATGCCACCCTTACAGAGTTCTCCCTTTGGCCAGAGGTTTGACATTTCACATGAATTTTATCTTGGAAGACATTACAGGTTTCATCTGAAATCCCTGTCAATGAGATTTTCAACCCAGTTCACTAGACTATCACATCCCATGAAATTCTCAAATCCAATTAAATTCCCAAATTTAATTCCTGTGACTTTATTCCACAGTGCAGAAGCACAGGCGAGAGATTTGTGTTGTTTCTCTAAAAGCCTCTAGAGCATTTTCTGTTTCAGCCCAGCACGCTTGTCGCGGGTGACACGACTGGGCGATGGAGCCTGTCTGCTGCTGCCGTGCGCCGCTGCCCCGACACGGGCAGGTGTTCCAGGTGTTCCCGCCGGGGTCAGGATGTGCACATGCAGAGACCAGTGCTCGCTTCAAGAGAGAGGGACACCCACCCTTGGCTCCATCCCGCTCCCGCCGCGGCATGTTTGAACAAGAGGAAAGAACGCGGTTGGTGATGGAATGAGTAAAGTTTTACAAGGAGAGCAGGTGTGCCTGCTTGAAAGATAAACTCTTCCCCCATGCGACGATAAGATAAATGATCCGAACTTGTGATTTAGTTAATGTTTCTGTCTTTAGCCTGCTGTGTACACAGCACCCTGCTGGATAAGCTGCCCAGAACTGCATGCCTCTGTATGCACAGAGCTATAATAGTCAGCAATATCATTCTCTCACCCCGTGTCCTTAACTAAACAGCCTTTAATCATTATACATTGTTATTATATGTTCCTTATTATACAATGCAGCAGCTACCTTGCATTAAAAAGGCCAGTGCCTGCATTAAATATCATCATTGACTCTGTCTGGAGGATCTTGTTTCACTGCTATTTCAGGCTGTCACGGTTCTCCGGAGCAGTATTTAAACTATGTCTGAATTTAGGCAAATGTTTTTTTGTTCAGTTGCCTTGAGAATTAGAGTTAATCCATCTTTCTCACCCAGGGAAAATTCCTCCAGAGGCATCTTGCTCTTGTTTCACTGCTTATTGATTATGACTCCCAGTTTGCACGTTACTGGCTGTGGCGTTCCAGCTGCATTTGAATGAGCAAAAGAAAAGCCAGCTGGTGCTCTGTTGTTCTGATTTTTATATCAGCATTTTGGTTTCAAAGACATTTATCTAATCTTATTAACTGGCTTTACCAAGAGGATTTCCTCACAGATTTAACTGGGAGAAAACAAACAGGCAGTGAGGAGGGGGTGGTGTAGGATGTCTTCTGTTACTCTGCACAGAAGCACATTCTTACCTACTGGGAGAAAAAATAAGTCAGGTTTGCCACTTACTCAAATGCTGACACGTTCTGACTGAGGCAAAGCTCCTTATGTCCCTTATGGGAATGGCCTGTAAGAAGGCAAGGCGATGGGCATTTTCCTTCCATGCAAGTGCAGAGAACAGGCCAGAAGGCACAGCCTGCTCCAGAAGGAAAGAGAGGCAGTGAGCCCATGCTCCCACTCAGAGGAATGAGGCCAGGGGAGCGGGGGCTGTGGTCATGCCCCCAGCACCTGTCTGTGTTCCCTCTCTGGTGAGAGCTCACTTGTTTTGTATGGAGGTTTTTTGCATGTGACTAAGAGCCAAGTGTACAGAGTGCAAAAATGGAACAGATTTGGGGAAATTAGTTCTACTGGTACCTACATATTTGGAATATCTAAGGTTGAGGGTAGTAGCATGCAGCCTATGGTCCAAATTCCCAATGAGACACATGAACACGTCATAGTATTCATAAATTCAGAGTCTTATTTGACAGAAAGTAAAACACGGTAACATGAATGTACAAAAATTACAGGAGCATTTAGTGACGGGACAAAGGGGAACAGTTTCAAACTGAAAGAGAGTAGGTTTAGATTAGATATAAGAAAAAAATCTTTACTATGAGGGTAGTGAGGCACTGGAACAGGTTGCCCGGAGAAGCTATGGATGCCCTAGCCCTGGATGTGCTCAAGGTCATGGACGCGGCTCTGAGCAACCTAGTCTAGTGAAAGGTGTCCCTGCCCACAGCAGTGGGGTTGGAACTAAATGGTCTTTAAGATCCCTTCCAGGCCAAACCATTCTATGATTCTATGATTTTGTTGTAGAGTTCCTTAAAAGTAGTTGCTCCTAGATTAGGATTTCTACACAAAGGAATTATGTCTTTAGCTAGTCCTTTGTTAATTTAGCAGTTCTTAACTTCACCAAACAGGGGCTGTACATCCAGGAATTCCTCTGACAAGGGCATCCCAGAATCTGGAATATTATTCAATTTAAAGAAATGTACAGCAAGGATGACTGATTAAAGAGAGAACTTTATGAGAGAGTATTAAGAGAGAAAAAAAGAGTAAGTGAGGGAGAGAGAGCTTCACTCTCTCATGAGTAAAAGGAGGAGAATTGTACCTGTCCTTATGTTTTACGGTCAGTATAGTCAAGGCTTCTGATGTTGGGTATGGGCTTGCTTTCTTTCCTTCCTTTTTCTTTTCCTTATCTCTCCCTTTTTTGCTGTATACAGACCTCATACTCATGTTGAATTGAAAAATTTATGTTGATTCCTAAGGAATCTTTTTAGATTTGCATGTGTTAGCAATGAGGGGCTTTCAGCTTTAAAGCTCTGTTTGGGGTAGCACTGGTGAGAATAAAGGGTGGCTTTTAGTCCTGGGCTGAGTCAAGGGAGTGGTAGATGGCTTCTTCTGGGAACAAAAGAGAAGTTTCAGGGAGTTATTACCTTGAAATCCCACGCAGAGCAAGGTTGTCAAGAGCTACTAGCTTTTCCTAGCTCTCCTAGGTGCTGGGAATTGTCCACAAAGGAGACTGTACTATCTTGTCTGGAGGGAGAGCTGCATGGTGATGCATTCACCTCCCATGCCCCTCACAGGTATTGCCATCCAAGAAGCATTTCCAATAGATTCAGGAGTATTTGAGACTGACTGCAGATCAAGCCCATTCACTCACCCTCACTGCTAACAGTGCCTGCCTAACTCACCTTTTGGCATGGCTGGGCAAACCTTACTGCAGCTTCCAGTCTGCTCCAGCCACCTTCTGCTTTAGCCATCAAGGCTGTGAGGTGGTGGATTGTGTGAGTGTAAGATGGCAGTTCTGAGTCACACACTGTAGCCTTCCTGGGAGCTTAAGGATGGCATGCTGGAGTCACCCACCTCCTTCCAGTCTGCAAAGCCATCCTGCCCCGACTGTCACAGTGAGCTTGCACTGCCTCATGCTCAAGTTTTTATATAGAATGACATAAAGGGAGAATTCCTGAGGACTAATGGAAACAATATTCCTATTTTTGAGGGCACATCTGATAAAATGACGTAAATAAAAGTGCAAAATAGAGGACATCAGTGCATCTACCATGATGAAAAGCTACATGTTTTTCCCCAGTGAACATATCTTCTTTAGCACTTACATTTCTGTAGGCTCAGCACCTGTCCTCATGGGGAGGCTATTGTGAAATAAGTAGTGTGTATGCGAGGGGGTGAATTTGAAACAGTGCTCTGCATCACCTCCTTAAACAGACACCTTTGTTTGTCACAAAAGGATGTCTGCTGGTTGCTCCACTTAACTCACTTCCAGAACTGGCTAAATGAAGGCTGCACTCAGTGGAAAATGAGTATGTCCAAGCTGGAAGTCAACAGTGTAGCCACCCTGGATTATGTCCCTATTGCAGCCATGTTCTGAGATGAGAACAGCTTCTCGGTACTCTAGTTTTGCATGGTGCACCCAAAGTGGAGGATTTTATTTATTATGTGAACAGATTTGTTTCCTTCTCTACTCTAATTTGAACCACATTCAATCAAGCAGTGGCCCTTTGAAAATCTGGATGCTCAGCATACAGATGGCTTTTAATTTTAAGATGTGAGTCATTGTCCTCATGGTCTGAACCTAGGCTATCAAAAAGAGCCTAGCTGAATAAAGCAGCCAGTGGTCTTCTTTCCCGAAGAAAATTGAGTTGCCTGTGCTAATAGTAAAGCTGCATGTCCAGTAAGTGAAGCTTTTTTGGGCCATCCTCCAAGGATATGATGAAAACCATGCCAAATTTTTACTTCACCAGTGAGAAAGAAGCGATGTTTCCCACCTCTGAAAAAAGTTTCTGTTTGAGCTTCAGTGTCATTTCAAAGCGAGCCAAAGTTGCCTTTAACTAGAATTTTCCCATCATGGGATTTCTCTCAGCCCAGTGAAAGATTTCAGGAAAGAGTCTTGCCTTTGCAATGTGAGCTGTGGTCTCCCACTGCTGCACATCCATCCTTTTCCCAAGCTGCATCCTTAGGGGTACTCTGGCACTGCAGACCCAGTAGGAGCATATGGAGGCACAGACAGGCTTTGTGCCAGACAAACATAGAGTTACAAACTGCTTAGCAGAAAGAGAGAAAGATCTGAAGAAATAATAAGCACACACACACACAAACATATATACATATTTCTTATTTTTATTTCTTATCCTTCGGGAGAGTTGGGAAGGGGTGAAGGTCTCTTAAGTTACACAGCTTCTTTTCCAGTTGGTAGTCTTCATTCAGGATCACGGCTAGGTAGACTTGTTCTTTCTGTCCCTAGAGGGTTCCCTGATTCTACTGAAACTCCTGCAAGGATGCGTCCTTCCTATTTCCTCTTTTTCATCTAAAGCTTATTATTTAGCCAATCTTAAAGCAGTTTTGCACCCTCCTTCTTACTGACTATAGCTTTACTGCTGTTAATTTTCCTCTGTACAGCTGTGCCTCTGTGTAGGTGTTGAACTACCTCCTTGCCTAAGCAATCTATAAATATTCCCACTTTTGGATCAGTGCACAATTATTAAGTGACTGACTACAACAGACAAATGCTTAGGTTTCCACAGTAAAAGAGGGATTTCATTCCATCACAATATTTCATGGTTTAAGAGGGCCATCTGAACTGCCCAGCTTCTACCATAATTCTTAAATTGCACATAGATAAATAGGAGTGTTATCTTGTGCCACCTGCAATGTTGAAACTTATTTCTTCCCACTGAAAAAAATAGATATAAATATATATTATATGTATAAAAGTCACACCCACTTACTGGAGATTGAAGCCCACAGTAAAGATTTCCTATTTCAAATTGCACTTTGAAAACTATCAGTTAATTTTTAATAAATTTAATCTAAGAGCTTTTATCTTGTAGTGTCCTAGTTTCTTAATTAAAGGCCATATGGTACTAGGTGAAATGCTTTGTGGAAGAAATCTAAGTCTCCTGTGTCATTATTTTGCCCTTATTAATCAAATGTATGGTCCAACAGCTGTTGAGCATCCTGTGTGCAATACTTCTTCTATATTTCATCGTGGCAAAGTATCCACCACCAGGTCTGAAAAAGCCACAGGAGTCAGAGCTTAGAAGGCATTTTCTAGGTTTGCACACCAGGCATATTTCTGTTCTGACTTTTTGAGCATGTTTAATCAATTTTGTGCAAGTATCCAACCAAGGTGGGTATAATACTTCTGCAGAGAATTCATTCAAAGTGTGCCAGTCACTTAGGAAATAGCCATGAGATGACTTCACTATCAGCATTTAAAGGGATCTGTCTGTGTAGTAGCTTGGAAGATGCACAAGGTCATGACTCTTCCTTTTTTTTTCCCATTGAATATTGTACAGAAAGATGACTTGGTGTAGATTAACACTTATGCTCCACAGCTGGGATGTGAGCAACTGGTTTAATGAAGTGTTCTAATTAGTTCAGGTTCTGCGGACTTGACTGTATAGCTAGACCGCATATTTCATCTCATCTAGCAAAGAAGTAATGCCAGAATTCAGGTCCAGCTTCCTTTCATATAAATCTACCTTTAGTTCCAACTCCCTTCTGAGGTTGGCTACTTCTATGAGTTTCTCTCTAGGCTGTGGATATTTACAGTGCCTTTCCTTTTCTGGATTACTTGTGTCTTAGACTCAAAGCCACCCTAGTTTCCCAAGTATGTGTTCTCTCCCTGTCTCTTCTCCTTGTTCCCTGTTCCCAAACCTCCTGTCAGGCAGATACCCCGGGAGCACGGGCTGTGGTCTCCACCGGAGGGAGCTGAAGGATGAGCTGGCTCCCACCCTGCAGCAGCATCGTCCTTCCCCTGGGACTGGGCTGGTGAAACAAGCCCTTCACTCCACCGTCCATGCTTCCTTTGGTTATTGCACTTGTGGGGAAGACAAAACCTGAAAAACAACTGGCCAAAGAACATACATTGCTGCTCAAATATTAATGAACAAGGACAGTAAATCTTGCCAGAATTTTTCTTGGCTGTATCTCCCATTGCCTCTCTTCTCAATATATCTGTAGAGATTTGCTTCATCCTTTAACCTATTTTTTGATGCTAAGTAAATCATTGTCCCATCTCCTTCAGTTACTCGTTTGAAATGCCATGATGTTGTGAGAGTCTGAGGACAGCCTTTTGCCATGAGGTGAGACAAGAGCCCTCACAAATGGATCAGTTAGGAGGAACTCAATCAATACCTACCCTTGAGATAGTACCAGTCTTCTCAGGTTATAGCATCTTTCAGCTGTAATGCAGAAACTGCAATTTTAAGGTGTTTGTTGCAGCCAGTTTACCCAGCTGCCCGTGGGTGATGCTTTTATACTCAAAGAGAAGCGGCCGTTAGTTCTCTAGGCAATTCTTGTCCATCATCACCGTGATATCTGAGCATGGCTACCACCCTGCACGAGCACTGAGAAATTTGAGCCTATTTAGTGAAGTATTTGCCTTCTGCTGTGTATTTCCCAGCAGGTGGAAAACTACAGATCCAGCTTTCTTGAAGAAAACATGCAGGAACAAGTAGCAGCTTTTCGTAATAAGGACCCATGTTTTCTGCAAATGACTGGTCACCTGAACTCAGTTTTACTGGTCACTAAACGAGGATACAAGGTTCATGTGCAAGGACCCACCTGAAAAACATGTGATTTTCAGTATGGTGCTGGATTTGTGGCCTTCTGTAAAGAAAAAGAAGGAAACTGCATCTATTTGCATATGTGTACTCATAATTTGTAGAAACCCAGATGTTAAAACACTTGCATATCCCTGCATAAATAAATAGCAAATAAGGACAAGATTTCTGAATTTAGGATGCCTTTTTAGTGCACGTTCTCAAAGGATTCTTCTTTTCTGAGTATAAAGCGCAATTTCTTTTGAAAAAAGAAAATCAACATGCACCATAAATGACAACTTGTTATGGATGTAAATATTAATTATACATTGAAATTCTGGAACTGTTTTTACTAGAAGCTTGTTAGCTTGTTAATTATCATAATTATCATACAAGGGGAAAGGGAAGAGAGAGAGAGACTGATTAGTGTTGGTAATTTGCCTCATCCTTTCTGTGCTGTTGCCTTTTTTTTTTTTTTCATTTTGGGAAAATTAATTCTGTGAAATTATCACTGGGGTGCTGTGTGCTCCGGGACACGTCTGTATGATGCGGCATTGTTCTGGCAGAATGCAGACTTAATTCCTGCTTGGCACTTTTCCTGTCCCTGCCATGTTTGTGTCTGCCAATCTTGGGCAACGCCATATCGTGCACTGTTCTTCCCTCAGAATAAAACTGAAATAAAAATAGGGACAGACACACAGTGCTCCTGAAACCTCAGACAAATAAGGGCTGACACAGGAATAAAGGAAAATGGTGGTAATTTAATTACAATATAATAGAGGAAAATTACTCCTAGTATGCACAGAGCTGTTAGTGGATACCAGTGGGAACCATATCCATCCTCAGTCTTTTGGAGTGGCCTTGGAGTAATATGAAAGTAGATTTAAATACATGTTTCATCATAGCAAAAATTTGCCTTTCAGGTTATTTAAGGATCCATATGGCCTCCTGAGTTGCCATGGGTAATCAGGAAAAATCTGGAAAAAGGTGGTTGTGCATCCACCAAATCTGCAAAGAATACAGAATTAGTCAAGTTCTGAAAAGTCTGTGAGCAAATTCAGAGGCACCTTATCCAACTAGATGAATGGGTAACACAGTGTCATACAAGGTTCAGCTCTGTTCAGACAAAGTGTTGCACACTGAAGGGGAGAAAAAAATGGATGTGCTCATATGCCTTACAGGGCTCTCAATTACCTGCAGTGGCTTGGGTAAGGCAGCTGAGTGTCACGGTGGACATCTCAGTGATCATTTGAATGCAGAGCACAGCTCTAATTTATTGGTCAGGCAAGATGTTAGACTGCAAAAGAAACAGGATAGAGAATAATGTGTAAAATACAAGGAATTAATTATGTAAGTCAATGATGCATTCACATTTGGAATAACACATGCAGCATTGGACACCCAATACTCCCAGGTTTCACAAGAAGTTTGCACCAGAGCAAGACAGAGTTCAGAGAAAGGTGACAGCAATGGAAAAGACTGAAAAAACTGGACAGTTTACATTTTTTAAAAGGTGAAAAAGTGGTGGTGTTGTATAACTAGCATAAAGGTATGTTGTGATATACCGCTAGCAAATAGAATGCCTATTTGACCTGTGTTACAATTCAGGAGCAAGAGATGAGTGAGCAAATTGCAAAAATAGTAATTTCAGAGTTAATTAAGAACAGAAATTGTTTAGCACATGTATCATTGGTGTCAATGCCACAGACATCAGTTGCTAAGCCTGTAACAGAGAGTGGTTTGTCACGATAGGAGTGGGCTTGTGCAGTGACTGGCACGTGCTGGGAATCCACCACCCATGTTATGTGCCTTCGGGACTTTTGCATGGGACTAGATCTGCTCTGATCCCATAGACCAGACGTTCAGTGGCAGCAGCTCATCAGTTGCACTCCTGGCACGTGTACTGTGGCTTATTTTCGTCCACTGGAAAGACACTGGATAGAAATGATCACTCCACCCTGTGAACCAAAGTGTGGCACACGGGGAGAAAAAATTCGATCACAGCTCAGATTCAAATTCAAGTGTTAATGCAGATGCATCTTCTGAGCTCAAGATCATACTAAGACTCAAAGTAAAGCTTGACATTTTACTGTAAAAAGAATGTCAGAATTAAGCTAAAGAAACTTGGAAGCTGACAACTGTTTATTTTACTTTATTTTATTTCATTTTATTTTTATGCTTTTATTTTTCTTTTATTAAGTGACAATGAGGATGCAACATTTTGGGTTAAGGACCAAGGAAAACACCTGTGACAGAAGTCTGTTGTCTCTTCATAGCGAGGCAATAATGACATGAAATTAAATATTTGAGTGTGTTTAATACAAACTATTATAAACTTATGCATACTTAACATGCATTTCTTTAGATAAATGTCTAGGGTGGGTTTTGTGCTGCTGTTTCTTTCTTGCTCTTGCCCACAGTGCAGTCTCTAGAGTGGCCTTTGAAGTGAAAGCCATCATATGTTACATCACATCCAATAGAATTTTTTTTTTAAATATTTGCTGTTTTCAGGTTGTCATAGATATTAACAACTTTCAGAGAGCTAGATTCAGGCTGAGGAGACTTTACAGAGCAAGCTGCAGGGTGAGGACTAGGACAGTGGAGCATGCAATATGAACACATGGGGCTTGAGATGACTGCTGCCACCTGATCTAGTCCATCAAGACACACATGTAAGGATTGCTCGTGTGATGTGGATTGATGCTTGTTGGATTCCAGGTGCCCACCAAAGCCACTCCATTACTCATCCCTACTAAGCTGGGCAGGGGAGAGAAGATATGATGAAAGGCTCACGGGCCAAGATAAGGATGGTGAGAGATCACTCACCAATTGCTGTCATGGGCAAAACAGACTCCATTTGGGGAAATTAATTTATAACATATCAGAGTAGAATAAAGAGAAACAAAATGAGACCTTAAAACCTTTTCCTCCCCACCCCTCTCTTAATCCCAGGCTCAATTTCACTCCTGGTTTTTTTCTACCTCCTCCACCTCAGTGGTGCAGCAGGACAGAGAACGGGAACTCTCTTAGCAGTGTAACAGAAAGCGACTCAGCCCAGTCAGCTCTGAGTTCAGGGAGGGCAAGCGAAGACTTCTGGAGTGTTTGGTCCCTCATGGGTCTCAGCAGTTCCCTCGCAGCCCCTTCCTGCAGCCAGCACATCCCAACAAAAGATCTTGGGAAATTGCCCTGTGGAGACCATAGTGTGACATCTGGAAGATGCACCTATCTCTGGAGGAGAGTAGCTCTGCCATAATTATTCAGGTCTGATAATTAACCAGGATGTAATTAGATATAATCACCCTGACAACAGTGTGCACCTTTTTCAATAGACAAGGAGGAGGCCTTGTTGTCCACCTGTGTCTGATCAAAAGGGATAATAGAGGAGCAAGCCATTAGTGTGCACGTGGTAAGGGAGCTGGGCCAATGCTCCCATTGAAGGCCTGATAAGTGATACAGCCGGGCATGGGAGAAAATAATTAATTCATGATATTTTTTTAAACTGTCTTTGCCATCATGATCTCAGTTGTCAGTAGCCAACCTGTTTGAATAATACCGCATTAAGGAAAAAAAAACAGGAGAAAAAAAAGCAGAAAAAAAAGGTCAGGGCAGCTAAAAGAGAAGAGAAACATTTTCTACACTATCAGCAGGGTTCAGCGAAATTATTGTGTCCTTTTGTTGCAGCAAACAACAAGGGAACAGCTGAAATGTTCTGTATCCATCTGCACATGGCATCTACCCAAAACCTGCTTAACACAAATGTGCGAAGGCCCATGACAAGGGCCCTGTCCCCTGCTCATCCATGGAAGAAAGGCTTAAAAATGTGAGTTGGGAGGGCCTGGTGGCTGCTTGAGCCTGGCTTTGAAGGTGATGGAGGCACCAGGGTGGCTGTGCATAGGGAAGAGCAACAGAGGGGCCATAAGGCTGTGTCGGGGATGCCCTCAAGGCAGCTTGAGGTGACTCACCAGAAGCAGCTGCTTTCTGGGACACTGCCACCAGCAGCCCTCTGCTCTCACCCACTGTCACAGCCGTGCCACCCCTCCTGAGGCAGAAACACACAGCTTTCTCCATTCCCACAGAATGGTGTCCTATCAGGTTCTGCTGGAGGGCAAAATGGGGGCCCCTGCAGTTATGTGCACAGGGATGCCCTCTCACTGAAAAGGGTTGTTTTATAGGATTCTTCTCAGGAGAGGCTGCTGTCAGCCTGCTTGATGAGGCTCATTCCATCTATCCATAGGGACCTGGAGAGAAAACATTTCCTAGAAGGAGACAGGAACACACTTTTGGACCACAGACAAAAAGTTTTATCAGAATGGCACCTTTCTTTTGCAGGAGGGGAGGGACCAGATCCAACAACCAGACATCTCTGAAGTAAAATGAAGTTCATGCTGGGTTCCCAGATCCAAAGGCTAAGGTGAACTCTGTAAACCCAGCATTTCTGGCCTTCTGATTCAGATCTGCACATAGCATAGGTCTTTCCCTTAGCAGCTTTGAATGATTTTTCAGGATGACAAAATGTCACTAGTTTGTACCTGAACTGCAAGTCACGGCTTTCTAAAGAACAACGGCTCCCCAAGGTCTCCTAAAGCAGAAACTTTTTCATACACTTTACATTAGAAATAATTGGAAATTGATATATTGCTGTAGAGAATGCTGTTAACTGGCTTTGTGATGGGTTCAGTGCTACATGCACATACTAAAAAGCCTTGCTGGTGTAAGAGCCAGAGCACTGATAAAGTCAGTTTTTGGAGCCAAAGAAGTCTAGCCAGAAGTTAGTCTCTGTCTAGACCACCCAGCCACGGCGCTACAATTCTTTTCTGCACCCAGGTTTGAACATGTGGGTCTTAGTCAGGCTCCGTGATGTTACCTGTCCATGCTTGATTCATCCTTACAGGACAAGGTCTGGATAACCACCAGCTTTCCCCATCTGTGCAGAGTGGCACAGAGACAAGCTGTCTACAGTCAGATGTCTGCCTTTAACCCAACTAGCTCAAGGTACTTGATGCTCCCCACTCCCCCTTGACATAAATTTTATTTCTTTTTCTCATGTACTTATTTTTAATTTATTTTTCTGTTTCATCTGGATTCTGCTGCTTTTTCCTCCAAAGCAGATGTGGGCAAATCACATTTTTATAAACTCAAAGATAGGTGTATTTTTGTCGTTGATACCTTGAAAACATTTGATGAGATTATAAGCTAGTTTTTTTTACTTATAACTGAACATCCCTTAGTCCTGTATTTTCCCAGATTCATCTGCTGTTTTCCATGTTTCTGTCCTGCATTTTCTGTCTGACTGTGGGATCCTGACATGTATCACTGTGAAAATACTGCAGATAAAGTACCCACTGGGGAGACTCCTCATCATATTAAACAGAAATATCACTACGTGCACAAAGTCTAAAATCTTGCTCTTTCTAGATATTTTCTAGCATTTACTACTTGTTGGCAATCAGTGCATTCATAGAAAGCAGGTACTGGAGCAGCATGGATACCGTTGATGTCTAGATGCTTTAAAATACCATGGAGAAGTCTTCTGGAAGTTTTTCTGAGTTGTTTTTTTTAATGTCAATACATAGGAGTTTGGTTTAAGCTGTTCTAATATTCCTGGGGAGGACACTTTGTGTGGTGGGAACAGGGCAACTTAGCTGGAGGGGAAAGCTGAGCTGTGCATGTTGGGCACGCTGCAGCATCCACCCTACCCTGCTGGGACCTCCCTGCTCCTTGCTCCCACTTCCCACTCCACTGCTGCCGTCTGTGTCCTTCCTAACTCTTTGGGGCAGGAATTGTCTCTCTCTATCCTGACTCACACTGCTACAGCTCCAAATGGAACAGCACCCTACAGGGGCCCTGTAGGAGCTGTTTTAACTCAAACATCAATTTCTTTCCTTCCAGAAGCACTGAGTGGACCAGTCAAGCATCTCTTGGTAGATTTATGTTCACCAGAGAGTCTCCAGCTATGGTGCTTCTCTCAGGATCAGCAGCCCGTACCATTTTGCATTTGTAAGGAATCCTTGTCCCCTCCAAAAACATAGCCCAGCTATTGCTGCTTTGCCGCACTTTGGGCAGAATGCTGGAGGGGAGGGTAATTTCCACCACTGCCTCAGACATGATACAGATGCCTGATGAAGCAGGGAAGAAAGCAGGGCTAACGACAGCCAGCCCAATTAGCGCAGCACCCTGGGCAGGGCATTTCATCTGGGCTCTCCGCACCGCCTGCCGGGACGGGTGCAGATGTGCGAGCGGTGAGTGACAGGCAGAGGAGCTGGGACCTGACTACATTCAAAATCCTTCCCTGAGATTTTCCTGCTTCCTTTTTCTCTTTCTCCCCTTTCACCACGTGAAGCACGCAGTGGGCTGTATATGCAAACACTGACAGATGGTGACACTCGGCTCCAGCTCAGGCAGATTAGAAAGGGAACTCAGTGTTCAAGGGACCAATTACCACCCTGTCCCCTCAGGGAAGAGCATATCAGATGTTTACTGGGGGTTAATAATAAATGAATTGAAAAAAAAATTGCTCTTCGAACACCATATTCTGTGTATTCATGTCAGCAGGTTGTAATTAGCTAATTAAATGCTTGGACTGACAGAACGGCCCCAGTGGGGGTTGCAACATTGCAGACCGCTCCTGAAATATGAGCAGGAAACATCTTGGAATATGTAGGCAGGAGAGCAGTTAACACCTCACATTTAATCGGACACTTCTTCCTGCAAAGGTTACTGGGAGAGCTGGGAAGAGGACTTGGACAACTCCTGTGTCTGCAGAGCTTACTGCCAAACAAGCTGGGTACAGCATGCGAGTGAGGGAAGATAGGGAAACAAGCAGTCACGGCCTCATGGCAGCAAGCAGACATGGAGAAGAAAGAAATGAAGCTTCAGGAATTAGTATACAAATCCAAATTAATATAAACTGGCTGAAAGCTCGCAGCTCCTCCTTAGAAGGGTAGAGAGCTCCACGGTGGTGGGACAGCTACCAGGAGGCGCAGTCTACTATAAGTATAGGTGTCCAACCATGTGTGATTAGTTTGAGTCATCAAAACCAAACCTACTCTTAAGAAACATGAAAGGCCCACCTTTAACCTCCGGAAGCAGAGGAAATGAGAAGGCACGTTCAACTTCTTGGCCGCCGTTTGGGTATTAGCTCATGCCTTACGCCGCCGCCCTCACTGCTGGCCTTTGGAGATGAGAGCGTTTTGTACCACTGGCATGTCACCACTGCTTGTTTGCTTTCCTGGCTCCTTAGTAGCAGTGGGGTTGGGTTCATGAACAGCAAGGCACCTGGCACACTATACAAATAGGGGAGCAAAATCCATGCCAAATTACAGCACAAATAATGCATCCATCTGGAATGTATCAAAGGAGGCACTTGCAGCACTGGCTGTGAAAATGATAGTGTGTCAGGATTTTTCAAGCCTCAGGTTTCTTTGGTATCACCTTCTAGACACAGTGCTTTGGAGCTAAAAAAAATGCTTGCAAGGAAGCAGCCTAGAAATATTCAAGCCTGCCTCATAAGAATCCAAGCTCACTCTCAGCAGCCACTTTTTGGTCATGCAAAATGGCCCATAACATCATGTGCTTGCACCTGCAGCCTGCCATCATGTTGTAGATACACAAGACCCGTGGTCCTGTCTGGGGTAGACAGACTTGATGCTTCAGGAGTTTCTTAGAGACGAAAGGCTGTGTAGGTGAAAAGGGTGAGAAACATGCAAAAAGATGCCTCTAAAATGTAAATCATTAGATACCTACAGAACCTGAAAAATCAAGAGCAAACGTGCCACTTTACAGCTTTCATTCATTACTGCACCAGAAGTTTGGGGTACAGAAGGCAGCTTGTTTGAAAAGTTTTTTTTGAGATGGGCATTAGACCATGTAACAAGGCAGAAGAAGAACCAGCAGATCAGCTGCATGCTCGGTGATGCTGGTATATGCAGGACATGGGGAGGACCACACTCTGCCAAATCCTGCATGCATGAGGGGTCGCCTGCTGTAGATAGGTGTCATCTGCCTCCCAAAATCAGGAATGCTCTGATGAACTCAGGAGGTCTAACCAAACCTTTTTTTGCTGCAGCTGTGATGCTTTCCTCATGCTCCTGCTAGTGCTCTGTGCTGTGTGCTGTAAACATGCCCACCCAACAAGCCTGAGAGAGGATGGCTGTGATGCATTGCTGCCAGACTGGGATGTATGTTTGCCCTATGAAAGCTTGTTCTTCCCTTTCCTCTCTCCCCTAATGCTTATTATTATTGCAGAGTAAAATCACTGCTGTGCCATGTATGCCAACCTGAACTGTCCCTGCCCCATGTCCTCCCACTCTTCCAGGGGGCCATCCAACCTTGGGGGTCCACCTGGGAGGGCAGCTGCAAGAATAACCAGTATTCTTTGTCTCCTGCCACAGCATGTGAGGGAATAAGGCAGGTTACTTTGCCCACTATTAAATTTTAAGAGCCTTTCCTTTGATGAGCCAGCTTCACAAAACTGCAGTCTTTCAGGCTCTTTTAAGGATTTTTTAGCACTTACATGTTGGGCAGATTATGGAAATAGCTATTTTTATAGTATTTTGGCCATTTGGGACAAATTCAGCCTTGCCTTCTAAGGTGGCAACCTCATGGGTGACACAACAGGTGTAATTTAATCAGGTGGAGGCAAAATCTAAGTAAATTGAAGGCTGCTTATGGGGTGTCTCTTCCACACCCATCAGAGCCTTGTCCATGGGCAGCTTTCACAGCACATGGATGCTCAGAGGCAGTGAGGTCTGCGTAAGATGCTCCTTCATGGAGGTACCTGTCCTGATGCCAGTCCTGATGGCTCCAGAGGTGGGTTTGCAGTAGTCTTCCCAGGCTCCCGCTGCTGCTACCCAAACCCAGGAAAAAGCCTCTGTCCAAAGGTGGCTCTGAGCCTGGTCTGCTCTGGGTGAGCTCTGCACCTCTCCATCTGCGCAGGCTTGGCAGGATGCTCTGGCCCCCGCTGAAGCCAACAGAGCTGAAACATGTGACCCCAGGGCAGCCAGACACCCAGCTGGTGGCTGCTTTGCAAAAGGCTCATGAGAGTGCCCTTACCAGAATAACAGACTTGTCTTTTGGGTTTCAGTTCCTGTGTAGACACAATCACAACAACCCTTTGTGATTTCCGCTGTAGGGGTTTAGGCTGAATTTTTGAAAACCTCCAGAAGCTACACTGTAAGGACAAGAAAGGTACAGGGAGAGTAGACAGCATCAATGGGCTGGCTCCCAAGCACAGAGAGCAGCCATCCTGCTGCCTGCCCCCTCCCCATCACCAATATCATGCTCATCCCTGCTGAGGTACCCTGCAGTTACATTTCTGGTTTTTTTAGTTCCTCAGTTCCTCAAGTTCCCTGGGTTCTTTCTCTGAACAACAAATAGCACCATTTTTACATAGCTATGGTCTCGGGTCCTTAATTCGTGCTTTGCAAAGGGTTTCTGGACTCTCAGACTCTGTTCCACAAACACACTGTACCTACTTCTATGCCCATTCCAATGAAGCAACTGATGCTTAAAACTCATCATGCTTCCACAAACTTTCCGAGATCCTGGCCATATAGCTTGACTCTTTGCAGAAATGATTTCTACAGGTGTATGTTGGCACAGTTACAAGCAGTAAGGTATTTTCTGCACAAGTACACATCAGAGAATGTGCTGTTTTATCACACCTACTGAGTCACCTGTGGGAATAGGAGGAAAGCAGGCAGCACCCCCCATGGGGGAGGATGGCTTGGTGAATCTGCTGGCTCCTTGATACTAAGTGCTGGCTAGCTGGTGCAATCCTGCCCAACCATAATATTCCAGAACTGAGTCATCCAACAACATCAGCTACACTTGTAACTGCCATATCAAATAACCACATATATTTATTATTTACCAGCACATGCTTTATTGACGTTCATTACAAGCCGTTAATGAGGTGTCTGTTTTAATGGTAGCTGTGGAGCTAATAAGCCAGAGGTGGAAGAAGCTTGCCCTTTGCCAATACATATGATTTCTTTGCTGGCTTTTGGACAACCACGTATCCCATCAACAAATGACAAATACAGGATTGTGGAGTCTGCCTCATTTTGGCAGGGTGTGGGGAAACAGGAGGCTGCGTGTGGGTCAGTGGCTGAGGTGTAGGTGAAGGGGTGAAAGGTGTGACCCATAGAGATGACCAAGAGCAGCCTGCCCTGTGTGGAGTGGTGCTCACCCAGCAGCCTCCCAGCCTGTGCAGGGGCCCTGTGTCCCCTCAGGAATGCACGTGGCACACTGCCCCCTCGCTGGCAGCCATGGGGTTGTGTGGGGAATGGCCAGCTGCTGGCAGCATGGCCGCCCCACACAGACGGCGCTCAGCTGTTTTGCATTTTGCAGAGTGTTTTAGGAGAAACGTGTGTCTCCCCCACTGCCCCAGTCCCACACAGGCACAACCACATGGGGTGCGGGACCCAGCTGCCTGATGAGGGGGTGCTGCTGAGAAGCTCCGCTCCCCGTGCTCACCCTGGCTGGACTGCCCGTGCATCGGGGGCGTGCCTTGAGGGCCCCACCCACTGGCAGGATGCTTTTCCAGTACAAACTGCAGGTTTGAAGAAAATCGAGAGAAACTCTCGGCCTTTAAACTTTCAGGTGGCCCCAGATGTGCACGTTGTGGAGGCTGAGCCCGTGCTGTGTCTGCAGCCCTGCACGCACCCGTGCCCCCTGTGCCAGTGGTGCAGCTCCTCTTCCCGCCCACACACCTCCCCGTGGGGCAGGGCAAGCGGGGTGCCCTCTGGGCGTCTCAGTTCCTGCCCCTCATTCCCAAAGGGGGAAAGAGGGCATCCCAGGGATGCCTCCTTCATTGCCCTCCTGCCCAGGTTTCTCTCCCCGGGACAGGAGGAGACGGGGGACGGTGTGCAGGATGAGGGCACGCATGGTGCAGGCTCAGGGTCACTGGCAGCCGCTCTGCCAGGCTCGCTCGGGGAGACAGAGCAACAGATGCAAGGCAGCAGTAAGAGTGGAGGCTCCCATTATTTTGGCCTTGGGCACTTTTGGAGCTTGACGGTCTTGAGAGTCACCCAGCCTTTGGCCAGATCCCCGGTGGCTTTGCACATTCCTTTTCTTTCCATGAATGAATGGTCTAATCTGGCTGGAGGGCATTGCAAGACCCAATAGCCAGTTTGCTGCACCTGCTCATCAGGGATTGAAACACCTGCCGTGGCCGGGGCTTAGCATTTAAGTGCTGCTATTTGAAGACAAATCTTGTCTTTTGTCTCTGCCTGAGCCTTCTCCCAGCTTCCCCCTCCCCTTAACAGAAAACAAAGAAAAAACTGAAAACTAAAAAAAAAAAAGGCTGTGATGGGTGTGGTTTTGGACAAGGCCTATTTTCCCTCTAATTTCCTAAAGAAGCCACCCTTGTTTCCACGTTAGGTGCATTTCTGAAAAACGTTATTCACACAGGCAAAGAGCACTTTTATTTTGCTCACAGCTGTTTAAAAGGCCCATGCTGATGTTAAAATGTTGGAGCCTTAGGTGGTTACACTCTGAATCACTGCGGTATCATCCTGGTACCGGCAATTAATGCTCTGCAATAAACTGATGCTTTTAATGGGAATAGATGTTCTTCCACACAGACTCCTACCTACATTAAACCTTTAATTTTTTTTCAAGTTCCTTTTTTTTGACAACAAACAATATTGAATCAATAGCTAAGTGAGATTTACTTAATGGGGAATTAGAAGGCAGTTGTATGGTTTCTGCCAGCAACTTAAGAAGTAAGGAAATAGATTTTACCCAAACAATATGATTTCTCTCTTATTTTAAGTTAATTTATATATTTTGGTGATTAAGGCCTTTGGACTGTGTATGGAAGCCTTGCAAGATTTGTTAAAGAAGAGGCTAGAAAAGTAAAAAATACACTGAATGGATTGGACAAGAACCATCTGATACATCTCCAAAGTTAATAGAAAGCAGAAAATACCTTTCTAGTGGCTCTCAACTGAGGTCTTCTTGAACCAAGTTCATTAACACTTTTATCAGTGATCTGGGAGAAAAATAAAAGCATATTATGTACAAAGATTTTCAGAGAGCAAAGTTTGCAAGGGAGATATTTAAGGAAGAGCAGACTTCTGGGAAGGGAGCTGGACAGAGCTAGTCTTGAGTGAATAATGAGGAAATGTGTCTCTCTCCAGTGTAACAGCAAGGGCTCCTGCCCTGCCCAAGCACCTATCCTGGGAAAGGAAATCTGGCAATGCATCAGCCCTCGGTCTGCCAGAGGACAACAAAACCTAGAGCAAGAAATTGAGATTAGGCAGATGCAAACTGAAGGGTAGTTTCGCAATAGAGGACAATGAACTACTGAAATTACTTACCGAGGGTTGTGATGGATTCTCTATCACTGGAGACTTTCAAATCACATAATTTTCTCATCTCTTCTCCCAGCTCTCTAAAAAAACAAGAGATACTTCACTTGATTCAGAGGACTTTTAGGTACTGTGTCACAGGGAAGATCAGGCACGATATCACAGTGGTGCTGGCTTTATAATATATGAATATGCTTGATCAGAAAACAATTTTAACAGAAGACAAACTCCTGGAAATCTGGAACTTATTTTATCATAAAATAATTATTAGATACCTAAGAAATATGGAGGGAAAGATGATTAATTCCTTTTAGAAGTATTTCTTGAGCAATTATAACATCATGTTAAATAAATGAAGAGAAAAATTAGGCCCAAAATAAGAAGAGGCTCATTAATACAGTGGTGGTCAACCTGCAAAATTCTCTACATTTAAGGCAAAACAAGGAAATAGACAGTTAAATTTTTGGTAATAGATCCTAATAAGAGAAGAGGAGAAGATCCTGTGTTCATCTGCGCAATAAGTTGAACTTGCCTTAGGGCGCAGATCAATTGCTAGAAACTTTAAAAGAAATTTCTCCCGCAGGTAGCTTAGAAAGAGTGATGTGTGCTCCATTAATTTCTTGAGAGGCAGGAGAAACCCTCTTCAGTTCACTGGGAGCTTAGCCTAAGTCTCCTTTCTGAAAGACACCAGGAGTTTTGTTAAGAATTTCAATCAGCTGAGTCCTCATACAGTTTTATATAGTGGCGCCCTTGATTTCTTTGTGATCCTGGTATTTTTGCAGCTAAAGGATGAGGGACTGCCCACCGGGAGCAAGGTTTGGTTTGGCGCTTTCTGTTGTTGTCTTTGCCCGGAGCATCTAGCGGGAGGCCGCTGCTGGAGGTACGATGTCAGCTGTGATGTGATCTGGCACAGGTTTTACTGCTACGAATTCCCTTGGCTGTTGCCTCTCAGAGGCTATACCAGAAAAAAGACATAAAACAAAATAAAGATCAGAGACAACTCTACTTACATGCTCTTAGCAGTACAGAGAGAATATCTTAATTATCTTTTGCCTGTGAGATTAATCATACAGGACTGTTGTCCTTTCCAATTGCCTGTGAATTTAAAATAGTGCTGTCTCTTAGAAAATATTTCAAAGGAAAAGAAATTTCACATTGCTCTACCTAGATGTGCCTGCACCTTTGTCCTCCACATGGCATCACTCCTTCCTTTCCAGCAACGTGGCACCAGGATGGGTTGTTTCCTAGACACACACAGCTCACAAAACAGCCCATAGTGCCAGACCGATACCAGCATGAATTTCCAGTGTGACTCGGGTGTGAATTTGAGTTACAATGTATTTATTACAGTGTGAGTCTCAGACTAAACTAATTAATAGCTAAAAACAGCGAGAAAAAGTGTTGATGGCTTTGAAGCAGAGGATGCTACTCTTATAACATACCGTAGAGAGTTAATGGTTACAGTATGGTGGGTGGAAGTAAAGCCACTGCAGGTGTGTTTCCCAGTGAGGCCATAATCAGACAAGTGGAGGTAAATAGAGGACAGAGGGCTCCCCTGTCCTGGGGAGTGAAAAGGGTTCTGTGCTGGGGAGGACAGTGCTCCAGCTGAAAGAAGGATGGGCCTGTTTTTATCTGTGATACTATCTTCGTGTAATCAGCAGAACAAGGTAGTTGGCTCTATTAATAAGGAAAGAGGTCTCCATGCTGGAGAACGATATTGGGTAATGAAGATTTAGGGAGGGCAGAGGCTGTGGGACCAGAGTTTGCAAGCTTGCCAAGGAATAGAAGTGAGTTATTTGAAGGGATCTTAAAAAAAAAAAAATTGTAAGGCTTAAAAGTAGAGTTGTTTGAGTGTTGGAAGATGTTTTGGGGCTTTGCAGCATGACCTCTCTTGACAGGGATAGTTCTGAGCCCACCAAATCAACTGGTGTTTCTCCCAGTGGAGAAATGGGAAAGTGCATAAGATAAAAGAAACAGAGTGGAAAAGAGGGTGTGCTTAGAAAATGGGAGAAGAGAGAACAGAAAGGGACATACTCCCTGAAACTTTCAAATAACGTTCTCCCTTCTCCACAGGCAGTCATGGTAAGCCTCTGTTTAACTCTTTAGTCCTTGATATTTCCTCACGGGTTGGAGCTGAGGGCTATTAGCAAGATGAGTTGAGCGTGCTGCAATGCAGTTTATTTCTATGGGTGTTCCAGGAGAGAGACCAGTATAAACACTATCCAGTATAAAGCTTTTCTGTGTTTTCCATTGAAGCAATACCCTTCCCATCCTTTCTTCCTTGCTAGCAGGCTCACTTGTAGATGGTGGCGGCTTTTTTTTCTAGCTTAAGAAGTAATTTGTAATTAGCTTTCCTCTACCATGCTCCCTCTCTGCCAAAACAAACTTGTCAATAAAACACTGATGTTTAGATGCAAAAAAGATGTACATTTAATTAAATGCAAAGTTCCTTTGTGAGAATGGAACATGTGAAGATGCCACTAAAGAGCATCACACAGAGTGCAGAGCTGGAAGCAAATGTTTGAAGAAGACGAACAGTATGGATATTATGAGTTCAAGCCACAAACATTGTAGCAGTGAAGCAAATTGTAAAGCAAGCAATTTCTGGGTAGTTAAAAAAAATGGCTGCTAGTTGCATCAAATTAAGCACTGAGAAAAGACTTCATAAAACTTGAGAGCGCTGTTCTTGAAACATACATATAGAGAAGCAAATCTGGTGTGTGAGGTCCTGTGGGACTCCGTGTGTGAAGTGTGTTTTGAGAAGGCTCAATTTTCAAGTCTTCATTAGTTCTGCTAAACAAACACGCATTCTTGTTAAACATTTCTCCTGAGATGACAACTATTGACAATACGTCTTCCTGAAGCATACGACAGTTATCAAACAAATAGTTGACAGTTTGCTAAGTTTCCATTATTCTCCAGTTGCTGAAGAAGCTTGAGGGTAGAGCAGGATGCTTGGCATTAGCTTTAGCAATTAGTGTTAGCACAGAATTTGCTAAGTGTAGAAGTTGCACTCAAATGTCTGAAGTGTTGATTCTATGGAAACATCGGTTTGGGGCCTGCTGTTAAAATCTGGGGAGATATACGCTCTCTGGGAAACCCATGCACATCAGCAGCAATTCAGTATCTAAAAGCTCATGTCAGGGGTCACGTTCATTTAAGTTTGTTGAGTGTTTATGCATTTTTCATCTCAAGGTGCTAAAGGCAGACAATGCAGACTATGGAAAAGAAAGGATTGCTCATTTCTATACCATCTTCAGATGTGCAAACAACAAGAGGCTCCATTTTGATCTCTATATGGAGGGTGCTGCTGTTGTGAAACATGCACATGGTCTGACCCTTCTCTGACATGGTGTTTCATTAACCTGAAATCAGCACAGCATGTACACAACAATAAGGACAATAAAGTTGATTTTCTTACTTTGAGAGAGCCATATAAAACATCTGAAAAGTGAAGAAGCTTAAAATTCCCCTCAGAAATGTGAGAAATCATTAAAAAGTCAACAACAACAACAACAACAAATTGTTAATAGAGATGTTATTAGAAAAAAAAAAAAACAAAAAAACCCCAGCAAACCAACTAGCAGCCACTATGTTCATCTGCAGGTGGAGCACCTTATCAAAACCATGGTCAACAGTGTTGTTGTGTGAAAATACTTGTCCCTAATTTTGAAGCAAACTTGTTTTCTGAGGAAAGTAGAATGAAAAGAAAAGTATTGGAACAATCTCTTTTTGGTCATATCAGCTAAAAATGCTATTTATGGAGCAGAAAAACATGCTGAATCATTTACTTAACTTACTATCTTTTATACTCGTTTGTCTAAGATGATATAAAGCCATTGGAAGTCTTCCTTTTTGCTTCTTTTCAGGCTGTAAATCAGAGCTGAAGATAAACAGCCTTCAAATTGCCTCTTGCTAAACACAAACAGTAAGATAGACAAATAACAGTGTATGCATGAAAGTAGTTTAATTTAATCCATGATAGTATACACAATCTATCAAAGATGGCTGTCCAACACCATTTTCTATGGCAACAAAAAAATTGAAAATGTTTTTGGTTTTTTGCTATTTTTCATAAGCATTGTTGAAATGTTGGCTTCAAGAACCTCCAGTCTCCTGGCAAGGGTCCATTTCTGATCCCCTGAGACTGGGAGTTTGCCCAACCCTGTGCTTAAACGTTAATGAGGGGGATTTTGGTCTCACAAACTACCCCGCTTCAATGATATAACCAATAACTGTACCGAACAAGTCTATTACAACTTTTTAGTTACTATATTTTCTCTCTGCATTACTTTTATCTCCTTTGTTACTTCCTAACACAGTTAATCTTGTCACAGCACCAGAGGTGATGAGAAATGGTTGATCCTACTCAATGAAACAACATCACTTTATATACTGGAATATTCTATTTGTAGCCCTTTTTACTCTCCCTTCTCCCTGGGAAGGCAGACGTATTTCTGTCAATCTCTCCTTGCAGGCTTTCGTGGTGCCTCAACTTTGTAATTTTGGACTGCCTTCTAGCATCAGAGCCCAACGCCACACTCAGTGCCCCAGCTGAGACCTCAGAAGCATTTGAAATAAATATTTCCAATGGCTGTCATAGGACTAAAGTGTTGTCCGGTCCAGGCTGTGTTTTCTTCTTTTCTGAAAAAAATTCTCAAAGGTGACGTGGTGCTGCTTGCTCAGTTTGAGGTGTGCTGCAATTACCAGGTGTTTTCAGCAATGCTACTGCTTACCCAGCACCCAGTACACTTGAATAATTTTCTTTCCTGTTTCCAGCAGACACCATGACAAGACCCTCATGGGAGGAGCTGACGTGGTTTACATGAGCCAAAGCGAGCTAGCTCTCACCTCCTCTTAATCTCCGCATTTTGCATCCTGATTTACAATGGCACCAGTAGCAATGCCCCACTGCATCTCTGGTGTTACTGGGAAATCAGGGCTGCCACATGGGCAGTGCTGCGTGGGCTGCGTGCCTGGCCTGTGGTGACGCTTTCCGGCTCTTGCTGACATTCAGTACAGCAGGAGCTGTAAGATGCGGAAAACCTCAGCTGCCCTGTAGCTCTGGAGCAGGGTGCCAGCCCCCCTGCTCCTCCCTGACCCCAGTTCCTGTCCAGGAGCCTGAAGGCTGTGTGTGCAGTGGGTACTTGGCTGTCCTGGACCTGTAATTCTTGGCTTTCCCCTCACCGTGCTGCCGTGTGCTGTTTGCCTCCATCAAGCCACTGCTAAGGACATCACCGCTCTGCTTCCACACTGGTAGCTCCATCAATGTGTGCAGAGAAGCCACATTTCTCTCTCATTCTGCACCACAGGCATGACATAAAGTGGTAAAAGGCAGATATAACCACAACAGAAAATTTTTTCCTGTGGTCCAGAGATTGAACCACAGCTGCCAGTGGTTTTGCTGCAAGTACTACAATTGCCAGGCAGAAGATTATGCCATGATGTTGGGTTTGTACTCCTGCCTCCTCACTCAAGCTTTCTAGGAATATATTGGCAAGATCCCATAAGTACAGCTCCCTCCCAAGTCCTGGGCACCCTTGTGCCATGTCTGTGGTTACTGCAGATGTTTCAGTGCCAGCCCTGTCCCACTCAGTCGGTCCTGATGCAGCAATGGCTCAGTGTTTCAGGGCTGGGAGAAAGCACTGGCTGCAGTTTCAGCCTGGTCAGGAACCCCAGAGGCACCTTGTCAAGTGCACCAACAAACCCAGTGGGCTGGTGCTGAGAACCCAACCATTGCTCTGATCACAGAATCATAGAATTATAGACTGGCTTGAGCTGGAAGGGACCTTGAAGACTATGTGGTTCCAAATCCCCTGCCATGGGTAGGGACACCTTCCCGGAGACCAGGTTGCTCCGAGGCACATCCAACCTGACTTTGAACACTGCCAGGGATGGGACAACCACAATTTCTTTGGGCAACCTGTGCCAGTGCCTCACTACCCTCACAGTAAAGAATTTCTTCCTAATACCTAATCTAAATCTGTTGTGTTTCCATTTAAAGCCAATCCCACTTGTCCTATCACTTCATGCTCTTGAAAAAACTCAATCTCCAGCTGTCCTGTAGGCTCCTCTCAGGTACTGGAAGATTGCTGTAAGGTTTCCTGGGAGTCTTCACTTCTTTAAGTTGAAAAACCCCAACTCTCTCTGCCTGTCTTCATAGATGTGCTCCAGCCCTCTGATCATCTTCATTGCCCTCCTCTGCACTCACTCCAGCAGTACCATGTCCTTCCTGTGTTGGGGTCCCCAGAGCTGGACACAGTGCTTGAGGTGGGGTCTCACAAGAATGAAGTAGAAGGGGAGAATCACCTCTCTCAACCTGCTGGTCACACTTGCTTTGATGCAGCCCAGGATAGGGTTGGTTCTCTAGGTGTATTCTGCAGTTTCTCTTGACTCTAGCCCTCATCCCATGGACTGAATGACCACTTGTGGCCAGAGCAAATTAGGTTGGGGTCTTGGTCCAATTTGGGATCTCTGGGACTGCTCTCTGGTGCAAGCTGAAGAATAGTAAACAAAGACTACAACAAAATTCACTTTAGAATAGAACTACAGAATGTGAACAAAAATGTGAACACACCTTAGATTGGTTCTTTTATATATTTGCTCTGTCCAGAGGAAGCTGAGACTCAGACAGAGGCTGAGAAACTGGGCTCATTACAGGTACTTTGCAAAGGTTATTAGGTGTTAGGAAGTGTGCCTCAATATTACCCTTCAAAAAATGCTCTTTGAGAAACACTAACAGTATCCAGACATGCGGCAAGTGGTGTGGAGAATAGGGGTTTTGGAGAAGGTCGCTCAAAAACCAAGTATCCCATCTGTGGGACAAGGGAGACATCGAAATGCCAATCTCACTGCCAGTTTCAGTGAGAAACTAATTACAGGTAAAATCACATCTTGCAAAGTTTGTGATTTTTCAGAACTGTGAATATTTTCCTGCAAAATCAATCCTAGCATACATAATGTTTCTCGGAGTGTCAACATCAATCAGAAGTTTTCTGTTCATCCAATCACCAGTTTTGGAGTCATCACTTCCTTCAGGAGACTGGTCAGAAGTTTGTGCTCTCTGAATAAGTTATTTATTTCCAGAAATAATGTAAACCTTTTGGATGCTTGTCTTCAAGAGTCATGATTAATGTGGACCCTGAAAACCTATCAGTAATGAAAAGCTTCTAACTCAGTTCCTTGGGAAATGTGAATGGCAAGTCTAAGATGTATTTATCCTCTCACAGATTGACTTGCACTCAGGCAGCTAAGCAAATACTGCTTTAAAGTGGTTACACTTTTGCAGCTATAATCAAATTATTTTAAAAGAGAGACCATTTCACTGGGTTTCACGCTAAAACAGAATAGACTTTTTTCATGTCATTCATTATCAAAGGTGCTGCTTCTGACTTTGCTGCAATAGAAAGAGAGAACATTTATTTTGCTTTCTGCACAACCATACATTAAATTATATTTCTTATTTCAAGGACTGTTTTCCAGCAGTTTCAGACATGCTGCCTTCTCCATTCCTCTATTCCCTCTTCATTCCTGACTAAACCAGCACAAAACATATTGCTCAACTCAAAGGGAGCCACAGTCTCTACTAGCCCAGAGACCCCACAGGAGGGACTGGCAGTAAAGGCCTGATGGCATCCAGGGCAGGATGCAAAGAGCACAGCCAGCCTCTTTTTGTTTGCCCATTGCTGAGGTGGTACCCAAGGCCCTCCCTGGCATCAGTGACCCTGAGCCAATCCTGCAGTCCTGAGCAGCTAGGAGATGCCAACATGTGTCAACCTAGGGTCTGCAAAACTCAAAGCTTTTTTGTCACCAATCTGCCACCTATTAGCATAAATGGAAAAAAAAGAAAGGGATGTCTTCCTGCTGTTCTCTCAGGAAAGCACAGCAGATGAATGTGCCAGGCAGCATTAGGGGATGTCTATACTCCCACGTCAGGTATGCACAAACTTACTCTGGGAACCTCATGCTCAGGTCTCTGCAGTGCCCACCTGCTCAATACACATCTACCGTGCGTCAGGTGTGCACCCACCAAAACCCCAGCCTGCTGTTGTGGGGACTGCTGCCCCTTATCCTTTCTGGATGCCACTGTTTACACCACCTGAGAAACCACAGAGTACAAAGCAGGACGGTGCTGTGCCTTCAGCTGAACCAACAGAGGACAAAAAGGCCATCTCTGTCCCCAGAAAACTACAACTCTGATAAGAAGCAGCATGAAGGAGCAGACAGAGAGGGGCTAAAGCTGAACCATGTCCCCTCCTCTGTCTCCCCCTCCTTTGCTCCCACCTAAAGACTTGCTGAATAATGTTCCAGTGAGAGGTTATGGGGCCAGGGAAGGAATAGCTCCTCAGGGTCTCCAGCACCTCTCTGCATGGCAACCTTTATTAAAAAATGGTTTAATGATAAAAAGCTAACAAAGAAGCCAAAAATATGCCTTATTTTCAGTATTTTATGATTGAAATCTAGGACATTATGAGCATGAGATTTGCTAAACACAGGTCTCAGCTTGGGTGGATTTTTTCCTGTTATGCAAAGTAAAATATCTGGAATCTGGTAATCTTGCTAATTAGAAAAGCTATATTTAAAAATTTGTTTGAAATCCTTTTGTGCTATTTAAACTTAAAAATATAGATAATGCTGTTTTAAACACAAAATTGAGTAAAGCATCAGCAGGAGATTTAGTCTGAGTGCTGTGCATGTTTAAAAGAAAATGCTGTGCATGTTTTAGAGAAAAACACACTTAGGCACTGTGACATTCAGTTTTTAAGAAACCCAGTTTAATTATATTTTCCCTAATTAAGGATTTCATTATAGGGGATCACATGATTTAATTATATCAATACCCCAAAGACCTGATTGTGAACATAAAATGTGGATTAAAAGGATGCCTCATCACTTAATTACCTGCTAGATTGGAACAGATCCATGTTGTAGGTCAAAAGGGACATAAAATGCAGGCTTCTGCCTCCCCCTTTGTTGTGTGTGAAGGGCTCTGTGCATGGGGAGAGAGGGAGGAGGGAGCAAACTTGTATCTGTACTGGGAGTGATCATTATCTGTGAGCAGTTTTCTAAGCATATACTGAGATAGATAGATAGATTAGATAGATAGATAGATTTAAAATCATTAATATCTCTTACATTTTTGGCAGATCTGTAGTGGAGGTGAGCTGCATATTTCAGCTTACACTCTAATGGGTGCCTGTGTATTTACTCTCAATATATAAGGTCTTGTCTTTCAAAAGTAGTGGGAAATCTTAGGCTGGGGATTTAGATCCTCCTAAAGTGAGCAGATGGATACTGGATAGTGCTGTAGCAGGGACTGGGGCTGTCTCTCTCCGTGTCCTTTCAGCATGAGGCCCTGGAGTGACCGCACTTCTGGAGCCTTCCTGCCACTAAGCAATGGGGCTGACCTGAGGGAAGGAGGGGATGAAATCTTTTGGATATCAGTATAAAGCTGAGTGACAAATTGTAACCTGCCCAAACCTTGCTTAGCACACACCTCTCTTACCCACTCTCTAACCAGCTCCCAGCTGCCGCTCCCAGGAAGAAGCTTTGACAGGGACCACAGAGCACATGGAGGGGGAAAACCTGCACTGATCGCCATGGTATGTTTTTTTTCCTGTCATTCAAAATGTCTTCCCACCTCCCACAACACTTACAAGCTGCTACCTAGCAAAGCTAGGAATCTGGCCCTTGTAGCCAATGGTCCCCGAATACAGAGCACATTCTGTCAGTGAGAAAAAGTCCCATGAGGGCCAAGTACAATGTTGCCAGGGCCAATGGTAACACTGCACACTGTGGGCTGAGCCTGTTGCAAAACCCTACAACATAGCTCCCCACAACTTTCTAAGGGGGCTGAAAGGTTGCAGGATATCCAATAAGGTTAGCATTTTCTCTTCCAACATGCAATGAAAAGGAAATTTCCCTGCAGGGCAGCCCCGGCAGGTATCCTGCTTTTTCCCGGTGACCTCAGGGCCAGCAGACTCTGGCAGGTAAAAATGCAGCAGCAGGTCCATGGTTACTTTGCTGCTTCTAACACTTCACTGTCCCAAAAGCCAACTTTGCCTGTACCCAATCCCTGTTCTGGCGCGGAGAATGACTCTTGAAAGAAATACTTCACAGCCAACAGGAAATCTGGTCTACAAAAAGAAGGCAGAGTGCTCCTTTTCCTAGGGAAGATATCCTCAGAAACATGGGAGTGGGTGATCCTTTGAGCAAGGTGACAGCCTTCAAAGTGTCCCTTTGCTCTCTGGGGGCAGCCTGATGGCTGAAGCATCCTGCATTCTCAGATGTCATCCTGCAAATGCTGCTGCCGTGGTGGTGTCACTGCCTGGCACAAGCTAAGAAACTAAATCCTGTGCCCAGTTTGGATAGCAAGGCTAGGTAAGAACTTGGTCTCTTGGTGGCTCTTGAAACTACTGCTAAAAGCTGTTGCGAATACATCCCAGGTCCTTTCTATGGGTTTTCCAAAGGCACCACGGAGGATACAGAACTGGATGGTCCAGCTGTTTAGAGCTGTTCCAAACCAAGCAACTCGGACTCCCCATCACAGGAATGACCAGGATCTGCGCCCCACAACCGAGGCCAGCACCTACCCATGGATGCTGTCGCCCTGACCCTCCACTGCTGGGCACAGCCCCCTGCCCTGCCTGCCCCCTGGGCACAGCCACGCTGGGCACGGCCATCCCGACCTGCCTGCCTCTGGGCAGAGCCTGGAGGAGGCTTTGTGCACATACTGGGGCAATGTGCCTGGGCTCTGAGAAGCAAGGGGGAACACCTGCCTGTTAAATTATCATCTGCAAGTGGTACAGTGTTATGGGACGAAGACCCATTTCTTTTACTTTGATTTGATCTCATTTTCCTAAGCAGGGAAATGCCCCAGTGACAGTATAACTGCAGATGGCATCACAAAGCCCCGGCTGGCACCAACTGAGTTGGCACAGTCAGATTATCATGTTTGAGTTTGTGTCTGTCTTTTCTTTTTTCCCTGCTTTGCTGTGCTAATAGCATTTCTATTACCATATAAGCTTCAGTCAACTCCTTCAAAAGGACAGACACCAACATAAAAAGTAAATTTCATTATCAGTGGCAAAAAGGATGGGTCACAGGAAAAGTTAAATGATGCTAGTCTATCTTTTTAATTCTTTCTTTTTTTTTGTCCCTCCCTCTCTCTTCCTCTCATCTGGGCTTAAAGGGAGACTGGAACTGAAGTTGCAGGGTCTCCAGGGCAGTACTGCAGAAAAGTGCTGCTTAATGGGGCAGCTGGTGGAGAGAGCTGAGCACATGTTTCCTTTGCAGTTTTCATCTTCATACTTCACAGGACCCAGGGACTGATTGATGGAATTCTTTTTTTTTTTTTAAGCATAGCTTTCTTGAGGCCTAGAGGCTGCCACACTGAACATATGTCCACATATTCCCTTGGGCAGTATTTAAATGTGTGCATCCATGTGACTGTATTTGTTTAGTGTGTGCTCCCACTGATCTAATGGGACCTTTCCCATGACCCATTGCTTCCCTAAGTTTGCCACTTGCTGCTGTCAGGCTAGAGAGGCTTTAACTTGGATGACTGTAGCTGTAAATGAATGGCACTTTTTTTTCCCTTTCAGTCCTTTCGACTGAACCCCCTTGCTGATGGATGATCTACTGCAGTTTAGTTGAGAACCCTTCCTCATGCTGCTAAAAAAAGCCAAACCTAAACAGACCCCATCTGTTACAATCTCATGTCTATTTACATGAATGCAGAATTTGTCGGGCTGCTTTCTGCTTGTTAATAAGCCATCCTCTGAGAACAAAATCCATTCCTGGAAAATGCCCAGTAAGGTGTGCATTGCTTGCTACACTGGATACCTCTAATGCTAAAATTTCTTGGGAACAAGAGAAGCAGTGGTGGCACATGGCACTCACTTTCCTTTGAGGAGGCACTGTACAATTCTGCATGGTGTTTAGTGTTCCCCAGGAAGGCAGCTCAGTGAGACCCAAATTGGAATAAAACTATCTTTAACACATTTCCAGCATACACAACCTGCTTGAGTAACACCAACACTGCTCAGAGGAGGAGACAAGAAGCAGATTATTTACATTTCCAACTGTTGCAACTTTGTGCAAAAGCCTGATTATATCCTACCTTTGCTTTTTCTTTTTCAGCAAAAAGTTTGAAGATCTCACAGAATGACACAGGTAAAAAAGATATTCACATAGGTTCAGCAACTGTGGCTGACTAACAGAGTTAAAAACTATGTAAATATTCCACAACCAGCATTTGCACATATTCAAGGCTGTGCTAGGAAATACTGTAATGTATGCAAAATACATGGAGAATGTAAATCAAAAACAGATTAATTATATTGTCTGCTAGAGGTCTTGTTCAAGAGTGGAGCTTTCCTGCCCAGCACCGTCCCTGCCCTAAAGAGCTTAAGTGAAACATCGAAGGGCTGAGAGCTGAGAGGAACTGCCCTCACCTCCCTGCCAAGCGGCACGTGGAATGCCACTCCCCTAGTCTTCTGGCAAATGCCCAGTGTTACACCACACCAAATCCTGCTCGAGGTGAAGCTGAGAGCAAACCTTCCGTCTCTGTGCCACTGGCATGGACATGGGCTGGGCTACCTTTTCCAGCACTCTCCACATGAGTCGTACAAGGAGCCAAGAACAGCATACGGGAATTCACTCTGGACTTCCAAATGTCACTGGTGGACCTAAACTCAGCTCTCTCTTTTAACGTGACATAGATTGGAGACAAAATCAGCTGAAGAACAGGAGTAAATATACAAAATGCAAAGTGTTTGTTAAACATTGTATTTTCTAGTAGGTAAAGAACAGTTCCACCAGCAGTATCAGTGGGAAATAAATCATGGACTGAGAAACAACACCAGGGAACTCAGTCATCCTAAAGCTAAACTGACTTTCTTCAGAAAAATAATTTACTAAGCAAAAGTGAAGCTATATTGCCACTATGGGTCTGGCTTCCTAGTGCTGCCTTACATCCCTTCCTTACTTCAGCTTCAGCTCGTATCTTTCCATGGGACTTGGTACAACGGCTGCCCAGCCTGAAAACCTTATGAAAAAGTAGCTGCAGCCTGTTAAAATGGATCTAGTTACATACTTCCAACAGGATCACACTAAGAGTCAAAGTGAGTAGAACCTTTGCAGAGAGCCTTTTAAATTAATGAGCACCCTGAAGTGTCCTGGCCTTTTGCTGTATTTTTGTTACTTGTCCTGTTTGGCTTTCTTCCTCTTTCCTACCACGCTCCAACATCATGGGTAATTTTGTCTTGCTGGCCTCTGTGCTCTCCCCTCTCACCCTCATTCCCCCAGACTGCCCATTCTGCCCACCATTCCCCACTCTGACAGAAGAATCACAGAATCACAGAATGTTCTGAGTTGGAAGGGACCTACAAGGATCGTTGAGTCCAACTCTTAAGTGAATGAACAGTGAATGTACACAGATTGAACCCATGACTTTAGCATCCAGATGAAAAAAAGATAATAGGACACGGAAGGGGTTTTACCATCACTTGTCATACTGAAATATTTTTTATCTTGCTGCTTTCATAGGCTTCATTTGATATCCTCTTACCTGCTCTATCCTTTATCCTCCTAAACCCAGACCCCACCCTGTAATTTCTCTCTCCTGTGCTATCTTCAGAGATGCTCTCTTTTAATCTCCCCCTTTATCTTTCTCCCTTGCTGTCAGTTCAACCAACTTAGCATCTGGTCCCATGGTCCTTTCCACAGGGAAGGGCTGATAGTTCAATAGTTGCTTCTTGAGGATGGGTGCTGTATTTCCTGCAGGGCTGTCCATCCCTGCATTCCCCCAATGCTGTTGAGTCACAACAGTAATTACATTAGGATTTGGGATTTCTTGGCTGCATCTATACCACTGAATTAAACAACTCAGGGTGCAGGTCCACTGGAACACAGCTACCTACGCTGATAAATATTCAGCAAGTCTCCTGACAAGGCGTTGGCTCATCCCGGGTGTGACAGACAGCTGCCAGGCACAGCCATGGGCTTGGTGTGGGACATAGGCCATTCCCAGCCGTCTGCTCGGATGCAACCGGCAGCTCTTGGCAATTTGACAGTTTAGGTGGGTGGACTTTGCTACACCACATTAGCTGGCCCCAGGAACAGGGAATGGCTCCCAGCACCACTTAGGTTGCTAATACAGTGCAGCTGTTTTGGCTCCTGGCACGCTGAGTTTGTCCATTAACATCGTGCGTTGTTCAGGTCGGGAGCAATCTGCAAAAAGAGAAGCTAAAACACACTTCATAGAGGCTTTCCCCAAAGTGGTCACTCACTTCTCACCAACGCAGCCGTGTTGCCTCCTGCAGGAAGGGTTTAAAAGGCTTTGCCCAGCAAGCCACCACTGAGCAAATGCTGAACGCAGAGCCTGTATCCAAAGTGCTTTTAGCAGTTAGGATGATGAGCATGATTAAAACGTCATGATATCCATTTCTAACGTGCATATATATTTTTTATATCCCAGTCCAATTTTTTTCCTGTCTTTTTTAATGGCAAAAATTCAGAGTAAGCACAGTCACTGCCAAAAGCATGACTACCAAAAGCGTTCAGGTTACCTCACAGGCTGACAAACGACAACATGTTATTATACATATGGTAAGTCCTACTGTAGAGATGCTGTCATGTGGTCTTGTGTTGGGTTATTAATTGTTGGTGTTTTTGTCACCCTCAAAAGGAAGCGTAAGGTGATAGATTAGCTTATTTACCCCTTCCAAGAAAATATTTATTTTCACATTGATTTTTAGCATTATTTTATTTAATCTACTGAACAGTGCATCTGGTGGAAAACATTTTGGAAATGGGTGACTGTTTTAGCATCCTGGTTTTGCTAAGATTTTATGGTTTTGGCATTTTTTGATTCTTTGTTTCTAGGATACTGACCCCAGGAGTTTAGCAGGCAGTGTTTTATGCACAGGGTACCTGTCACCACCCTTCCACATTGCTGCCTTTAAGGAGTCAAGAGTGGTTGGAAATGCCAGCGGTATGTGTACTTTGGAAACTGTTACTAAGAAAACTTTAAAGGTGCATTCCAAATAGAACTCTAATGTCCTCATGGGGCAGGAAGAGAAGTTTGAGTATCTATACCCCAGCTGGATTTTCTAGTCTATAACTCAGTGAAAGAAACAAAGGACCTCCAGCTGGTTGTAAAATAAGATGAGTTAATAGGATGAAAAAGAAAACAGACTTAAACTCCTTAGTATGTTCTGTAGTGATTTTTTCAGTCAAAACTACATCATAAGACAAGGAAATTAATTATTAATTTCATTAATACTTTCACCCTTGTTGGTTAAATCTGAATGGTTGCTTAAAGAGTACCTAGTTGTCTACCTAAACTTAGATGTCTAAGAGTGGACTAGTTAGGTAAAACCTCTCTTCTATAAGCCCATGTTGATTGTGCTAATGACAGTAATGAAGTCTCAGCTCTTGCCTGCAATCTTATATGATCCACTCCATTATCATGTACCAGGTTCTCCAGTTCAGATATTTAATGTGGAAGCAACATGAATGTTTTTCCCATTACATCAGAGTGTCACCTGTGCATCAAGATTACTTTTTAAAAATTGTAGTGAGTGAAGTAAAGTGATCCTGGGCCACTGTTTTGACAACCCTTGAATCCATCTGGGCTTCTTACTGTAGTAGCTACTGCTGAATAGCTTTTTTAATCACCCTTGAAACAGAAACCAGTTCTGGTTTAGAAATTCACATAAGCATATCTGGCTTTTTGCCTAAAAAATCTGCTTTTTAATAATATAAGATGATGAAAAATGTTACAATTAACTAAATTTACTAAATTTTTATAAGGGACCTTCACAATTGCTTGGATTATGAAGGAGAAAATATGTTTTCAGCAGCTAAAGATGCAGCTACTTTTTAATTTAAATTTTAAATAATATTCACTTCCTCAGCTTTGCACTAAATTATTTCAGGTGCTTTTTAGTTTGTAAATAGCACAGTTCAAATAAAACAACACCATACGTACTGGGGGTGCAGAGATGCTGGAGATGCTGTGGGAGCTGACTCTGAGTTGGAGAACTGACCCAGTTCTGGGCACCTGCGCCCCACACCCTGAGCCCCTCACCACTACTCACCGGTGACACTCCGGTCTTACAGCCCCCATATTAGCCTTGTCTTTCAAGTGTATTTTTTTCAGTGTCACATGCCAATTATCAGTTTTCACTCATCTTTACTGATCCATTAAAAATGTGGTTTCATCCCACTTTCCTTGACTGTACCTACGTGGGTTTCATTCAGACCCTTAAATTCATCTGGAACCACTAATTTTTTCCTCTCTTGATAACATGAAATCTATTCTGTGGAATTGAACACAACTGGGATGTGGAAGCACAAGGATCCATCAGTGCTGCTGGACTCTAAATCGGTCTCTGGTGGGGCTTTTCTGTAATTCTACCGTATTTATTTCCTATGATGACTTCTGTGCAATGGTTGGCAAGATCAGAAATAAGCCTTTTTTAGGCATTTTGATGCTCAGTGAAATTTACCTTTCCTCAAGTCCATTTCTTTCTGGTCCATTTCAGAAATTAGATGTCCTTTATGTATCTGCTATGACCACCACTCACCACTCACTTCCCACAGCTGTTTCCCTCTTCTCTGCTGAACTTGGCAGTCATTTTAGTAGCTTTAATTTTACATCTCAGCCCTATTGTTGGTGCCTCTGTCTAAACTGAGGAGGCATTCATAAATGCTACGTGGTCACTGTAGAGTGGGATAAGACCCAACTGCCAAGTTCAAATCCCAGTTTCATCAGAAAGTGTCTTGCTAAGAGTTGTGAAGTGCTCAGAAACTTAAAGTAAGCCATAGCAGAGGACTAAAATTTAGTTCAGATGCAACTGGTGTGATCTTCTTTTGACTTTCTCTAAGGAAATGATCATTTCTGACACAGAGAAAGCCTGCTTTTCCCTCAGTAGTGGATAATTTTCCTCTGTTTTTGCAAAGTGAAATACGAAGTATAGTGGGAGTGCTGAACATAATAAGGCAAGAAAAGTAACTCCTCTGTGCTTGAAGGTCTCAGCTGGAGTGCTGTATCCAGGCTGGGGCACCACACTTCAAGAGGGATGTGGACCACGTGGAATCCATCCAGGAATAGCGCTGAGAGAGCTTAAAAACATAACCAATGAAAGGAGGCTGAAAGAACTGAGGTTGTTTAGAATAAAGACTGGACTAAGAGGAGATGCAATAACATAAATGCAGTTGTGTAAGTGGATGCTGCAAAGAGGGAGGAAATAAACTCTTCTCTATATCGACTGTGGACTGGAAAAGAAAAATGGACTGTAGTGGAGAACTGCAGATGGATACAGATTTAACTTTCTGGTGGAGCAGTGGACTGAATTTGTGGGAGACTATCTCAGTGGGGAGCAGTGGGGAAAGGGGGAAATCCATGGCTCGGATTGTCCCAGTGCAGTCCACACCTGTAAATGTAGCGTGTTTCACCGAGAGCAGAGAGAGAGCCTGAGGCTGAAAGGAATGTTGACAATCAGGCCAGCTGTGGAGAGAAACAAAATGTTTGTTTGGACAATTTGCATCTGTTGCTTTTTTTAACCGGATAAGAGAGTACACTATGTAATATACACACACCAGCCTCACTTACCGACAGAGACTTAAAATATTTATATCACGGACAAACAATGCCAAGGAACTCCCCTACAAATGCAGTGATTTAATAAACACAGTACTGTAATGTAGCATTTATCTTTATTATATATAATCAGCTGTTGCTTTTACTTGGGTAGAAGTAATGTCAAACTGAGCCAAGGTAAGATGGGAAGGTTGGAAGGTTCCCATTTCCCCAGTCCCAGACATACACACCTTTTTGGCTTTTGCAAGTACATATAGGATTTAAGACTGTGTGAGGCATAGCGAAGAACTTCCTGCTGTGGCCCCACAAAGGACTGTGCATATCGCAGACCTCCTGAGGTTTCCCACAGCAGATATCCTTTCTCCTCAGTCTCCAGCAATCCAATGGAATAAATATCTTCCATATCACCATCGAATACATATGTATGTGTGTATCTAGGTAAAAGATGTACATTGCTTCCCAAGCAAATGTAAGCAAGATGTCTTGCTGAAAACATAGTTTACCTCTACATTAAGATTTTTACTCTGTTCTGTACCAGATCCTCAGACGAATCCAACCCAGTGCTCAAAGTTCACTGTCAAGCTCCATACAAAATTTAAAAAAAAAAAAAAGTGAAGGTGATGCAATTTGACTTTATTGACAGTTAGTTCCTAATCACACGCTAATCCTAATCCCATGCTAATATTATTTAAATCATTTATGGAAAGATTGGCAGAATGAACTGTCTGTTGCAGGTGCTTTTTCCCCTGAGCAAAGCACTATTAGCACACAAGAAAAAAACCCCAAATATAAGAGTTGGAGAGATGGCCATTTTTCAAGGGTATTTATTTATATTTTCTTAATGTAGGCATTTTTTCATATGCTCATGAATGTGGTCCAGTCTGAAACTTTATCTTTTTTCTGTAGCAATAGTTCTGTGGTCTCCCACCTACATGTAAAATCAGGAATTGCTTCAAAGAGCATTTAACCAAGAAACCACAGTTTTAAATGAAGCTTTGCTTATGAAGAAAGAACTTTACAAAGTGCTCAAAGGTCAGAGTAGGAGTTGGCCCATACTGTGCAGACTTGTGAAAACACGATGCCAGCAGGCTTTGAGAGTGGTACGAAAAGTGTTCGTGTAGTTGAAGATGCTAATAGATGTAAACACACAAACATTACACATATGGAAAACTTTCTCCCTGAGCAATGGGATGCCAGAACCGTGGTCATTAGCAGATGTTGTTCCATGTGACTTTATCCCAGTTCACAGTCAGCACAGTGATGTCTCATCACCAGGTCCTTGTCACCTACATACCCACCCCAGTTGAGCCACATATTAGTCCAAATTAGACTGGCCTTCATGATCCTCCCAACAAGGCAGGGTTGGGTTTTTCATTTCCCTTCTGATCAAACGTTCACCTAGACAGCAATTTTTTCATGTCAAAGCAAGGATACAGTTGCCTAAATGGACATCACCAGGGAAGGCATCAGCTAAATAAGACTGAGTGCTTCACAAGCACAGGCGCCAGTGTAATCTCATCACAAATTAACTTAATTGAAAGCAGAATAGCCTCCTCCTGAAGTGTGGTTTACTTGCTCTTACCTGATCTGTTGGGAAAGTACCTGGCTATGGTGTCTCCCAGTGTCGGGACAATGAGATTTCCGGAGTGAAGGAAGAGATATTTTGAACAGTACATGGGTATCTGAATTTACAAACACTCAGGAATAAGTGAGTTTCTTGAGGAGAGCACTTCCAAGTGTTGTCATGGTTCCCATGCAAAGCTCATAAGTGGTCTTTCCACAATCTCTGGTGAGTTCCCATAACAATGTCTAAATGCCACCTGGGTCGGGAAGATGTATGACCATGAGGTATGAAACAAGTCCTAAGTAACACCTTTGAAGTGTTGGGATGGCTTATCCCAGTGCTGATGGTGTGGGACTACTGCGCTTTTCAGAGCACAGCACAGGAGTGGTCCCTCAGATGTCAGGCAGGAGGGAGCATAGACCTAGGCTTCCTTCCAGAGTAGATAAGGATGTGCAGGATTAGGGATGAGAGAATGCTGCATGTGGCACCCTGGGGGGACTGCAGAGCAACATGCACTCTCTTCAGGCACAGGTCTCCTGCTGTTCAGGACACATTGACAACACCTCTCAGTGAAGCTGCTGGCAGCAACCTGAAAGTGTTATCAGGGAGCTTGAGGAAAATAGCAGTGTGTCAAAACTACAGCACCAAGCCTTCTGCAAAGCCCGGGTGCTCTTCAGCAACGGAGGAGGTACAGGGTAGACTGTCTTCCCCAACATTCTGGATTCTTGGAAAATCCCTCCTCACTCCTGGCTTTTGCTCAGAGGGGCCTTGGTACATCCCATATGGCAACAGGGAAGCAAACAAGGGGCCCATTTCTCTACAGGATCTAAGACCAAAGCTGGACACCTTACCCAAAGCAAAGCAAGGGCTACTGAACCAGAGGAGACTCATCCTGACTCACCAGAGAGACGGCTGAGGACCACCTCCATAACAATCACCCTCGGTCACAGACAGGACAGAGGGAGTTGGTAGGGAAACCATGGGGCTTGTCCTTGCTGGAACAGGGCATTTAACCCCCAGTGGCAGCTATCAGTAAATACCTGGTTCTTCAGTTGCCCTAGCAGGGGTCATAGTTGCCTGACAGGCACTGCAGTACTCATGCCATGGGGACAGATGTGTGGTGGTAACACACACAGCCACTGCTTAGCAGAGCAGCAATTCCATCGAAGGGGCATCTTGGAGACCAGGACACTGTGCAGGTACTCTCGGATGCTGGGTAGTTCCTGCAGATTAATTAATCTTCTGCTTCGTGCCTACAGACAGCAAAGTGATAGTGCTGCAGTGGGGCTGTACCTCTTAAACCCATGTTGTGATCATAGGTGTCAATGAACGTGTTAGAATGGAGAAGGCAGCAGTGTTAAGGAACTGCAGATGGAGGACAAGGATGTGGAGGCAGTCAGGAGTGCAGCATGAGCAGAGACAGCTGTCCAAAGGCTTGGAGCCCCCAAGGCACATTCACAGAGTGGCAAAGCACAGGAGGGCAATTACCCACCCCCCCTGAAAACCCCTCATCTGCTGTTTGGTGTTTTTACTCGAAATCCATTGTCATGTCTCAGCAAATCGTGGGCTGTGCCTCATCAAGGCAAAAATGTGTTTCTTCCTCCTTTCTTATTTTGATGTATTTCACTTCCATATAATGTCCAGAGGGATAATTTAGCCTGTTCAAATGCCTTATTGAGGAAGGACCGCATTGTTCTTCCAGCCTTTGCGCCGCATCGGAATGTGCCTCTTCCTGAGCACCCCTGCACATGGCCAGCCCATGATAAAGCCGAGGCTGCTTTTCTCTCATTGTTTCTCCTTGCCTTTGCCTTTCTCTTCCCAGCTTCATTTGTCCAAATACTAATTTGTGTCTATAACAAGAAGTGGTTCCCGCACCTCCCCTTTGTCACTTAATTGAAGGGAAACTGAGCAACAGGTGGATCTCAGGAAATATCATTAGTCTCTTTCAATTGTTTTTGGCACTTCTTTGAAAGAAAAGTTCAGCTCAATGCAACTGGCTATTCGGTGTTTCCAGGCTAATTACTGCAGGACCCAAATGAGGAGCATATTTGAATAAGTCTAATTTAAAGAAGGTGAGATGCTTGTCCAGCTTGGTATTATTTGCAGGCTTAGAGTTGCACAAGTAGTTAAGGACTCTGATGAAGCTCTGTCTTATAACCAAACCCATAAAGGAAAATAAATCCCTTGATTATTGCATAGCATAGGAGTGCCATTCGTGCACAGAAACAGAGCCAGCCACGACCCAGTGTGTTCATGTTTATGTAAGGGCTTCCTTTTAACCTATTCTTTGTTCACAGAGAATAGAAACAGTGTATAAGGACAAAAGTATTGTTGTATGTTTGATTTTGAGAGGTGCTTGTCAGTGGAGCTTGTAACTGGAAAAGAAAAGCTAACCGGAGAGGCTTCTGCCTCAGCTCCTTGGCTCACAAATCTGAAAAGTCACAGACAAGGGGGAAGGATACTAAAGAAAACAAGCAGCATGATCCTTTAACGTGTGATTTTATCCCAGCAATTCCCAGTAGGACAAAAGAGGCAGGAGCTCACAGTGTGCTCCTTCTATCACTTTGTAGACAAAGCTTCGATTTCTGCTATTTTTAAAACCAGAACCCTGGGGGAATATTTCACCATTGAAAATCAGCCAAATGCACTAACAAAGTGCTCCACCTGTTACAAGAATGCAAGAAAAGGGCTGGATGATGGCAACTCTCACTTGATGGTCAGTAATCAGGATATTCCTTACATGTGATATGCAGTGATTTTTGACCAGATGAAAATCTTGCCATCTGCTTTGTATTTCAAGGCTTGAACAACTAGGCAAGTCAGAGGAAAAGAAGAGAGGTGATAATATCTTCTTTAATTTCAAGGGTAGGGTGGTAGGTACACAGAACCTAAGAAGGCAAAAAGTCATTTAAATTTTACTGGCTTAGTGATATTGAGCTCTCATTGTTGTCTGAAATGTAGCTGCTTCTTGTTTCTTTCTGTTGAGAAACTGGGAAGCTCAGCATAGAAATCTTTTGACATGCAATGTGTCACGGGCTGTTTGGAGCAGGAGTAATCAGAGGGTGTTGACAGCAGTAGGGCAAGAAGTGGTACAGCAAAAAGACACACACACTCAACTACAAAAGCTGAGAAAGTCAAGGACAGTGAAATCATGATTAAACAAGCATTTCTCCCCTTGACATGGGAACTGGGGTGCAAGTAGAAAAGCCCTGGCTTTTCAGCAATGTCTTTACGGATTTATAACTGTAAATACCCCCTTTTTTAAAGGATGTATTTAGGAAGCAAAATGGTTCCCTTTTTGTGAATGATCTATTTTACAGGGCTTAAAAATATGTCAAGGTTTGCTGCAGTAAATCCTCCTCATGCTTAAACTGAGTAATGTAAGCAACTTGGGTTGCCTTTTAAACAATTCCCAGTGTGTGGCATGGCCAGTGCAGTTTGAAATGCCTCTGTCTATCTAAACAGAAACAGATGTTTGAACAGCAGAGCTGTGCAGAAGTAATTCTTCAAACAGTAGATTAAAACATCTGTCAGGACCATTCGATGGGACGAGACAAGCAGCAGCAGTATCAGCTGGGACTGCCAGTCACTTCTACCTTACCCTGGAGGTGGAAGGGAAAGGATGGGGGAGTTCCGTCTGGTCTTTGCATGTGACACTCTCTTATTTTGCCATGTTTCTCCATCCATTCAAAAGATTACAGACCTGTCTGTGCAGAATAGCTCACAACCTCCCTCAGCATTGCCTACTGTAACGGAGGTCTTCTAGGTTTTCACTTTTCCTGTTAATGCCTTTTTCTGCCACTGCTGGCAGTCAGTATGAAAGCTGTGAAGTGTTGGTGACATGCCAGGTTACAGAATTTTACAGTTATTTCCATCTGTCCTTCTTGTTTCAGCATTTGACCAGTTTAGTGGCATTGCAAGCAAATTCTTCAGGCCTCAGTGGGTCAAATAGATGACAGCCGACTAATCTCCTGCAACTTGCCCGCAGGAGCTGTGCCACAGGCAGTGTATTCATTTCCAGCTGAGCAAGAGGCCAAACCAAACCCTTGGATTAACACCTCTTTTACACTCACCCCCACCCCAAAATCAGAGCCAAGAAACTGATACAGACCCAAGAAACTGTTCCAATATTTTTGATGAATCTAGTCAAAGCTCTGAATCCTAACAGCCCCTGAAGGATACCATTTTTACAGTCTGGATCTGAAATCATAGTCTTGAATCCACCCTCTGTTTCCAGCCCAGATTTATTCTTACTTCTTGTTTTAGCATCCAGAGGAAAAAGAAGGGACGGCCCTACCCTCCGGACTGCTCATTTTGGGGTGGAGCTGCTGCGGCTGCACTCCCAGCACCTTCCTCTTTCAAGCAAGCTCCTGCTATGCATGCCCCGATCAAGGTCAGGGCCAGGTCTGCCACCCCGGCTCCTCGGGTGTTCCCTGGGAAGACCCTAGCTACCATGAGGTGCCAGTGCCGGGGCAGGCGTCACAGTGTCCCCTGTGAAACTGGTGGAGCTCTCTCTTCCCTGCAGGCGAGTTGCTCTCCCGTCTCATTTGTCCCCAGCAGCCATTAATTGTGGGCTGTAGCGGCAGCAGATTACCTCACGACAGCCTGGCAGATGTGCTCTTGCTGAATAAATAAACTCATTTATACGGCTGTAATGACTGTTGCTTCTGTGCTCTCATCATGAAAACTCCAGCCTATCTACAGCAGTTTATAAACAAAGCTGCTTTGCCTTTATGGAAAAGCAATTTGTGACTGAGGAGGCTCAGCAGTGACTCGTGCCAAAGAGAGCTGAGGCCATTTCTCAGGGAACAGGTGTCCGCATCATTAAAGCCACCACCCCCCCTGGCATTAATTGCCATCCCTGTTGGCACACTGAGAAAAGAAATTGGGGTTTGTCTGGGCCATGAAGATCAGCTTTCCGACTCCCTCCTTCAAGGTAGCTCCTCTGCCTCTGGCATTGCTGAGGCAGGGAGAAAGCTCAAGTGATATGTAGTGGATGGACTCACTCTCGGGCGGCGGGGGCAGGGAGCACCAGGAAACTGGCACAGACTGGTGAAACAAAAGCATTCATGGGGAGAGAGAAGGAAACTGTTTATTAGACGGAGCAAGTTCATTAATTTCCCCCTTCCCCTCTTTATTTATTTTAACAGTCTCCTTACTTCATCTCTTCTCCTGTGTTTCTTCCCTTGCTTCCTTCCATGTTACGTTATTATTGCAGAAAGAAAAAACTTCACCCTGTATTTTCTTAGCCTACTTGCAGCTTTAGAGCAATAAACTGCAACTAAAAAATATGTGCCCCAAAACACAGCAAAGCACCCTTCAGAAATAGAGGGCTGCTGAGCAAAGTTCTCCATTAGGTGGGTTTGTCCCTCATAGGAGAATCCGACCTGAATCGCTGCAGGTGACCCCGTCTGCCCCGCTTGTCCCCCCAACTGAGTGCATTCCTCCACCTCTGTGGCCCAAGTAGCCCTGTGAGCCATGAGCACAGAGAAAAGTGGGAAACTTGAATGAATGGCACATCTCCCCTGCAGACGGCCTTGGTTAGCACCACACACGTGGTGCCCGGGGAGAAGAGCCACGCCGCAGAGCTGCCGTGTGGTTGCAGTGACTTCATCCCACTAATTATGGCAAGGCAGGAACACGCTGGCAGCATTTAGGGGTTTAGGTTATAGCCACACTACAAAGTAAACAGGCTGTGAGTGATGTTTTAGTTTATAACCAAAGACAGGATTACTGTCTTAGTTAAATGCACTGGTAGCCTTGAGGAAGGGGATTTGAGGCACAGATAGGAGCTGTTAAAGTAAGCCAGGGTTCATCCTGAAACACAGATCTCCAAGAGGAGGCATTGCTCTCTGAGTGAGATCATTCTAAAATCCCCATTAAGCCACAGAAACTAATATTTTCACAAGCAATCAGGACATTGATGCTCCAAAAATCTCAGCCATGAGTGTGAGGCCTGGGGAAAGTGACTGTGAAGACAGGGGAGCAGCAAGAAACCTTTCCAGGGCTGAAGCCAGGACAGCCTGCCTCAGCAGCTGCTGGCCATCCATCTGCCTAACACTGCCCACGTTTGTCAGCCCACCTCTGTGTGGTGGCTGCTCAGCGAGGGATGCCCATCCAGCTCTGCTCACATACACCAGTGTGGGGTTGGGGCTCACCACCTCCCTGCCCTCACCTACAGCCACGGCTGACACCTGCCCTGCCTATGGTGGGCATTTGTGCAGCTGCCCAAAGCATCAGGAATAACTGCCTCCCTCTCTCCATGGATCCTCTTCAGCGCCAGGCAGCAGCGACAGGGTGAACACTGCCATGGGCTTGCAGCAAGCCCAGCAGCACCAGTGTGCACCCACCCTGGGCGAGCTCACCCCAAGTCCCTTTTTCAGCTCTTTGACATTGCTAAGGGAGACAGAGAAAAAAAGTTAGGGACTGGAATGGATTTTAGGGACAAGCCCAGCAAGAGGTATTTTGCCTTCCATTAACTGCTGATTTTACTCTCTGCAGAGTTAATTACAAATCAGTTTAATTGTTTTCTCGCTTGATAACTTTCTAATCTCTCAGAGACTTGCTGCACAGCAGGCTGTAAGGTTATATTTTATCACTTCTCTTTCCATTAACCCCACTGTGTTAGTCTGTGGTCTGCTTCCTCCCTCTCTCCCCAGAATGTTAAAAATTAAATGGATTAAAACCAGCTTTGGCAATGGCTCTTTTGAGAACCTTCCCTCTGCTCCCCACCAGCCACAAGGGCTGTCACCCTGTCGGGTCACAAGTGGTGATTTCTCTGCCCCCTGCGCCTTCCCTCCCCATTACACCACCAAGCAAAGCAGAAAAATTGTGCAGTGACGCATGAGTGTGCAGGGGTGAGGAAGAGGACCAAAATATCACTCTGAATGTGCCTTAAAATAATTTTTAAAAGAAACAAACTCTGGCAACCTGCAAGACAACTATAAAAACACCCCAAGTCTGGCAGGAATTCAATCTTGGATGCCTTCCTACAGCTACCACTGACCAGCATTTCCCCATCACTTCTTCCTTTCTGATCAGACTGTTCAGTGTAGTCTTAACAGCAGCTGTGTATTTTGCTGCTGTTGCATCTCTGGATGTTGGATGTAACACAGAGGTGGGATCGAAAGTGCTTTGATTATTCTCTTCTCCTTCCTGGGTTGCACTTGGGTTGCAATATGCAACAGCATGCAGGTCACACGTGCAGGATGTAGAGGAGCTGGGAGTCATGCAAATGCTCCCAGGTAGAGTTCATTCCATTTCTGACAATAAATGCTATTGTCTGGGTGTAAGAAAGACTAATGTTTCTTTACAAAAACAAATAATGCAGAGTTCTCCCACAAAGTCCTCAAACCAAGCACGGAATCACTGCTCATTGTTCTGGACAGTCACAGAAGTTTGCTGACTGTGCTCCATGCTTAAATTTGAATGAAGTGTAGTACTCTGAAGTTAATTTTCAAGTCTACTAAAAATCGTTCCCTCAAAACTTAATCTACGGCAAAATTTCTCCCTTGGGGGGTCTAGTTGGTTCATTGGTCTCGGTCATGTGGCAAGGAGAAATTGGGTACACTAAAAGTATGTTGTTTCAGAAACTTTTTAGTTCAACTTTTTGAACAGAATTATTTCCTGGCTTGTGATTTTGTCTCTGATATGATGTGTGCTATGTTCACTAGATCTGGTTTGCTTTCTTTGTCTTACTGAGTATATCCATCTCTTACTGATGTTGGTTCTGCTTCTGCAGTCAGGGACATCCTAGAGTTAGGAATCTATCATCACAAAAACACTCCAAAGAACTTTTAGTTTATACATGTAATTTAACCCTTGTCTGATGTAAAGCTCAGAAGAAACCTTGCCATTGCAGTTAGCTTTGGATTACACCTTCAAGAGAGGACAAGGAGAGTTTGTTTCAAGCCCATCAAGGCATTTCCAGGCAGGAGTAACATCCAGAAACTCCCTGACCAGATGACTTTGCAGGAGACTGAACCACCACCAAACTTCCTATGATGGACCAGCCTTAGCCAGGACCAGCCGAGCAGTTACAGAATGTGGGATGCTGGATGTCACCTGACTCGAGCTGTTCTGTCAGATGAGATCAAGAGCTCCATTTATTAGCATCTGACAATGCTAGTTAATACCAGACATGTATTTGTTTGTCTTTCACCCTAAATAAGCGTATGATCAGAAAATGAGAGTGCTGTGTGTTGCAGACATGGGGTGGGAAGGCAGACCCTGCTATATGGCCTGTGAAAGGTTAGTGTGGGCAGAGCACAGCAGAGAACCATAAAGGCCTTGTCCACTAAGTCCCTGTTATGGCCATAAAATCACTTAATGATACATTGGCATCAGGAAACATTTGTGCAACAGCAGTTACACATCCAATGCATTAATATGAAAATTTTTCACCCTGGAGAGCTCTCTAAAATTGCTTACTAAATGATCATAAGAAGCCCTTCAGATTGCCTCGTCTGTGAGTCTGAAAACATTTTGCTGGTTGGCAATTGCTTATGTATGTAGGCTGCAATATCTTGCCAATGCCTTTTTCTTTAAAAGCTAGTATGTTATTTTAATCCACACTTTTCAGTCAAGTAAGTAATTTAAATGGGCACTTGACCTTAGGACATGCCAGATCAGAACTGTCACATGCTTTCGGGAATCTGGAAACAGATCCCAACATCATAAGTCATCACAATAATTGTAAGGGATGAAAACCAGACCACTGACTTAACCACTTCTAAAATTTGTGACTATGTTTGGATCTGAACTCTCACTGAGATTTTCAGCTGCGTTAGATGGCTTGTTTTCCAGACATGCATTTCTCAGAATTTCTGTAAATCAGGCCTGAAATCAAACACCAGTTTAACACACAGACACAACTCACCCCAAACCACCCACATTTTTCAAAATATAAATTTGTACTTCTTTATCAAAGCATCAGGGAAGAAGCATTTGCCAACCTCCTTAGAAACAGAACATTTCATAACAGAAACAATTCTTTGTTTTCTTAAATGTTAGATGTATTTTTTAGAGTGATATGTTAATTTTTCTAGTACTTCAAGGTTTTGGAGAAAATGTCTATGTGATTAGTAAATCACGAGGACCTTCAAAATCTGTGGAAGGCACTGAATTAGCTTGAAAATCTTTTCTTCATCCAAAAACAATGCAGTGGGATTGGTTATCTATCAGCTTTGCACTTAACTTTTATATCACATCAGGTAGTATGTACATTACATCCTAGACCACATCTGTGTTTTCACACCTGAGGGACAGTCTCCCAATCTCAGAGCAGCACCAAGCCCACCCAATGACTCTGTTCTGGTTGGGACTTGGGCATTAGCTGTCCTCCTCCATCAGGTTTTCTTTGCCACTATGTCTCCTGCAGAGCCGGAGGTGGCCAAGACACCAGGGCACGTTGTGCTGCATTTTGAGCAGTAGATCTGAATGGGACAATAAGGATGATTTCAACGCTCATTGTAAATGACTCGTGTCTAGTCAACCTGATGGAGTTATGTTTCATGGGCTTATTCAAACAGTGGTTTGGGGGATTTTTTTGACTGCATTTTTATTGGTCTCTGGTGCCAGCTTCAGTGGCTATGAAGATGAAAACATCAATTTGAAGGTTCCAGACCAGGCCATGCCATATGCCAGTATCAGCAAAGTTATTGGAAGACTGGGAGCAATGTGAGCCATTTTCTACCTCTATGAACTTAGCATCACTTCACCTTGCAAACCACAACCTCTTAGAAAAAATGCACCACGAATGTCCAAAGTGACCTTTAGTGTATCAGGTACCATTCATGCACAATGAAAGTGTAGTAACACATTTATCTGCTAAAAGCTGTGTCTCTTAACTTTGTGCTTAAAACTGTAATTTCCATCCTAGCTTAGGGACCAGTCTTCATATCTCTGCACTGACTGTAAAGGATTGTGTTATTCTTAGAATAACCTTGTTGCTATTAAAAGAATGGTGGTGTATGTGAAAAACTGAAACCCAGAGGAACTTCTGCAATGAAAGATATAGAACTGATGTGAAGAATGCTTGGAAAGGGAAGGTGAGGAAGCAAACAGTTGCAGGTAGCTGGGAAGCTGACCATCAACAACACTTTTCACAGTTTGGACTGAGTGATAATTATGGTTGGTTTGCATCCCAGAGGAGTACATTAATCATCTGCATGTGGCAGCACGCAGCTGAAACTGCTGTCTGACATCCTGAACTTTCAGCTGTTAAAATTTTCTGCATAGCCATCCTGTGATTAAATGACAGATATTTCAGCATGGTGTTAGCAGCCATGGCAGTCACCTTAAGCCCTTGCAGGAATACTTAAGAGAAAGAATCTGAAAAAATGTCCCTGAAAATGTACCCTCATGGAATTGTTTTCTGACAAAATATATTTTGGGCTGACTGGCCAATGCAAATATCAAGGAGTAAATATTTCTCAGGGTGAATATCGAGCCAGGAGTATTTTTGTACTTTCAAGCCTTTTTCATTTATTTTTTTTCTGCCTACCTCTATTAAAAGATAATGGTGTAAGTCCAGGCTAAATCCATGACTGTCTACTGATCTATGCTGATTTAAAACTTAAGTAGTAGAAACAGCATGGTGCTGAGCAGCACAGCCCTGAGGCGGTGAGATTTCATGGCCCCTCAGCCACCAGAGACAAAATCTTCATTAACACCAGCAGTGACTTTTCACTTCCATGAAACGAAAAGTCACTGTTCGTGTAAACAAGGTATTTCCATGCCTCCCATGTCTATGGAAGGCAGAGTCAGCCATGGCTCCTTCTTTCACTGCTTATCTCACGGCAAGGCCTGAGAGAAACTGTTGTGTTAATGTAAAGCTGCTCTTCAAATCCCTACTTGGCCGGTCGCAAGCTGTTTAACTCTGTTGGCCCAGCTTTGCTGTGCCATGTCCTGGTGTGTCCCTCCAGAAGCATCTCTGTTTAAGTGGCTGCCAAAGTGATCCTCTACTTTTTTATCCTATAGACAATTTTGAGGGCAGTGGCTTTACATTAGCAACAGAGGAGGACAAGCTCAATTGATACCTCTTTATTTTTCTCAGTTGTGACTGTGGAGGGAGAGGAGGAGACAGAAAAAGATTGTCTTCCCTTGTCATTTGTCATGTTAAGTTTTACTTGTCTTTGAGGATTATGAAGTGAGGATTGCCTCCTCTCTTTGTGCTTCACATATGGCTGCTTTTACACAGGTCAGGTTGTGAGTTCATTCCTTTGTAAGTACTCTGTGACGCACAAAAGCCAAAAGGGGAAAGAAAAAATCCCCACCCACTCTGGGACAGTCTATTGAACTTTGTTTTCCAATTACCTAACAAATTGCTGACTAAGGACAGGATAGGGCGGTGGAAATATAAGACCTAAAGGCACTGTACATTCCTCATCTGTAATGACCAGAAAAAGTGGGTGTTTGTTGGTGGTTTTAGCCAATTTGCAATTTATCTTGGTTTTAGCCCAAGAAGGCTTGAAACCAAGACAAACATTCTTTGATGTAATCTAATTGTGACTAAGACCGTTTGCATAAAGGTTTCACAGCTAGGATAGGAAGAGGAAAAAGACCTTGAAAGCATTCCAGTGGAAAAGTCATGTGCACCAGGCTTTCGGCTGCACCAATGGCGCCCAACAGCCCATTGTTTAGTTGTAGCTTAAATTAATACCTGACAGCAAATGAATTAAAGCCCTACTGAAGTAATGTATTTGTTTATTCTTGGGGTTTTTCCAATCATGTTTTCACAATGATAGCTTCAGGTGAAGAACTAATAGGAAAAATGCCCTTCCCCTATTCCTATTCTCACCCCCTTCCAAAAATATATTTAATAATCTAACTTAAACTCTCACCAAATACATGAGCCTGACTAGGCTAGCCTCCCAAATTAATGAAACTTCACACTGTTGGCAAGGCTGGAAATAATCTGGGGAGGACTGCTACATGTCCTGAAGTTGTGCAATGCATTACAAGCAGTGCCTAGTTTTTCTCATTACGCAGAGGTGTGGGCCTCACTCTTCTGAGGCTATCCCAAAAGCAGGAACAATGATCCCAACTGGATTTACCAGTAAGGTGTGCATTTCAAAGATAGTGGAGGTTTTTCTTCACCAGCTTGGCTCAGTGTGTGGGGAGACCAAGCTTTAAGGTCAGTGGGGAAAAGCAAACCTAAAAGACATTCTGCTCTGGAGAACACTGAAGACACAGCAAAGTCACTACTCAAGCATAAGCAGGAAATACACAGGAGATGGAAGCTGAGTCAGACCACTTGGAATGAGTATAGAGAGGTTGTCAGGGTAAGTAGAAATGTTCTTTCTCACAGCATGTTAGTACTGACAATCCTTGGTTATTACCAACAATTCCTGGTTGGCTCCACAGCCATCTGACTATCGATGTTTGGTACATTCACATAAGCCCCTTGTCTTCTGGGCTTCTGCAGGGGAAAGGCTGAGGGAGCTGGGGCAGTGCAGCCGGGGGAAGGGAAGACCGGGAGTGGACATCAACAGTGGGTATAAATCTCTAAAGGGAGGTTGCAAAGAGGATGGGGCCAGGCTCTTCTCGGTGGTTCCATGCAATAGGACAAGAGGCAATGGGCAGAAACTGATACACAGGAAGTTCCACCTGAATATGAGGAAGAACTTCTTTATTGTGCAGGTGACCCAGCACTGGAGAAGATTGTCCAGACAGGTTGTGGAGTTTCCCTCACTGGAGATGTTCAAGAACTGCCTGGATGAAATCTTCTGTGCCCTGTGCTCTAGGATGGCCCTGCTTGAGCAGGGAGGTTGGACCAGATGACTCACTGGTGTCCCTTCCAACCTGACCCACTCTGTGATTCTGTAAAATCATGTGTGCGTCAGTGTGATCCATAACTTACTTCTATAGGCATCCACATGTGTGGCAGGAATGTCAGGTTTAATTCTGATTCTTCTTTCCCACAAAACCTGTAATCTCTAAATTTCAGCAGCATAATTCTAAAATAAGTCAGAGGAAAGGATTTTATTTTTTTATGTAACAGGATGGAGAACATGGCAGCAGATCGCAGTTCTGCTTATCACTGTAACATATTTGCTGTTAGTAATGCCTTATGGTTTATTTCCCAGTCTCTAAACACAGACACCTTCAAATTTCCACTAGGGACTGTGGCTAGTATGGTTCAATAAACAATTTCTGTATTTATTGCTGGAATTCAGATTTCAAATTAGCCTGTAAATTTGCCAGTCCAGGCATAAAATATGCTCTTCTGAGCTTTATGCTTAATGATAATGAAAAAAATCCAGTGATATTTTACACTTTTGTCAAAATATCTTTTCCTCCAGGCCTGTGTTTGAGTCATAATTTGCAAGACAGCAGCTGTAATTTCCCTAGGAAAGCATCTATATGTACCTATTACTGCATTATGCTTGGAAAAAATTAAATTAAAGACTTGAAAAAACAAAATATTAAGAGTTTAAAACTCATTCACACTATTTAGAGGTGGGCAGCTCTGTAATGAACAGGTGGTATTCTGTCTACTGGACAGAAACATGTCTTAACTAGGCTGCTAAGTTTTACCTTTCAACCTACACCCAGAGATTTGAGTCTTGATAGTGCCTTCTTTTTTTTTTTTTCTTTTTTCTTCCACATCCTAAGTAATAACCTGATTTTGAATTTCATTCAGAAATCCATTGTCTTTGCCTTCTTCATGGAGACCTGCAGATGGATGAATTATTTCCCTGGTACTTCCCTGGCTTGTTAACCAGATGGTAACGCAAGGAGGGTGTGTAACAGGATATGGAGATCTCCTCATTCTCAGTTCTTAAGTCGTTGTGAGATAAGCCCATAACAGGCTCAGTGATTAGTTCAGGAGAATTTCTCTGGGGACCAGCGGATCGATAGTATATACACTGTGTCCTCTAGGTCAATCAAAGTGACGACTGAGAGGCAGTATCTTAACAGCACTGAACATTACCACCCCAAAGAAATGCAACACTAATTAAATGCAAGGGATTCTCTATGTGTTACTGTTCTTGTAACATTCTCAGCAAATTCTGAAAAGCTGCTAGTTTTTGGAATAATGCCTTTATAGATTAATGCTGCTGATTAATAAGAGCTGTTATTTATGGTGAAAATCACACAACTGCTGGGTCTAAAGGCTTCTTTGGGGCTGAAAGCTTTCTGTACAGAAAGTTGTTGTTGGGAAACAAGGGGCTGGTGTGTTACTGTAAAGGATAGGTTGTAAAAGGGATGCTTAAAAGGGGCCCAATATGGTTTGGATTGCAGCCAAGGTCTTGCATAACAGGATGCCTCATAAAAGAAAGGCTTAGAGGGGTATGGTTAAAAGACAGACGTTTCTTTTGAGCAGAGATGTGCCAACGGGAGGATCACTGACAAATCTTTGTTCACTACTATGTGTGCATATAATTAAAAAATGTTGGTGTTTGCAGCCATTCCCAGATGATGTTGACTGGTTTAGAGAATCACAATTTAAAAAAAAAAGTAAATAATGGTATTTTTTGTGGGCAAACTGGTCAGATATAAATTCCCCTCAAGAAGCACAAGTAGGAATGCCCCCTGGATTTTTTGATCAGGTGTGAAGCATTCACAACTAGACACAGTTGCAAATCTGGGTCAGCTGTCTTGCAAAGACACATGGCATCATGATCCCCAACCCTGGGTATCAGGCAGGGGTTCAGGGGCAGCCATTTGTACCTAACAGGCAAGTCAGGAAACTGCTAGGTTGGTAACAGAGGCTCCATTGAAAACTAGAGAAAATTATCTTTGTAATGACAACAGAGGGGAAACTTTTAACTCCAACCTAATTGCCTGGCAAGTATCTGCATTTTACTGCAAATTTAGAATCCACTAGTTGTATTTTAGAGCATGCTCTGTCAAAACACCATGTATGGCTCCTTTCTTTCTAGAGGAAATACTTGATAGTGTTCTCCAGACACCACCCAACTCAAGCGTGATGCTGGTCCTAGCACCAGGACTCAAGAAGTGAAGGAAGGCTGCATCAGAGCAAATGTTAACACAATCTTTTTATGAGTTCTTCCCACAGCCATTAAAATACTTTGGTTTGAATCTACTGCTGGTTTTAATGGAATGTATTCAGGCACAGTGGAAGGTGTCCCCGCCCATGGTCGGGGGGGTTGGAATAAGATGATATTCAAGGTCTCTTCCAACCCAAGCCACTCTACAATTCTGTGATTCTGTGTACAGGGCAGAGGTTGGCCTTCAGCACAGGCCAGCTGTGTCTCTTGGTGCGCTTGATGAATTTTCTCTGGGGTTCTTGACCAGGATGAAACTGCCTTCAGCCTCACTCTGGGATGTCTAATGACTTGCAAACTCCAAGCCAGAGGAGCCTGGTGAGTAAAGTAGGTAATGGCATTGACATTTTGTGTCACATATCTGGCTTAATAGAGGTGGTGGGACAAATGACTGGGTAATGTGCCTTGCAGGTGGACTATTTCCTTTTTTCACCGGCCAGGTCAGAGCTCAAGGGAAGCCCCACAGAAGGAGCTGGAGAAGGACAGCTGTTCTGGAGAAGAGCAACATCCGCAGCAGATACACCTACGGTCAGCTCCTGGGCTCTGCCTCCCACTGCTATGAATCACAGAATCAGAATCACAGAATTGTTTTGTTTAGAAGGGACCTTAAAGATCACCTAGTTCCAGGTGGACAGGGACACCTTTCATTAGACTAGGCTGCTCAGAGCCCCACTAAACTTGGCCTTCAACACTTCCAGGAATGGGTCATCCATGAATTCTCTGGGCAGTCCTCTGTTCCCTACAAGTTACCAGGAATAGTTTGACGTCTCTCTTGGAGGAGCAAGTTATAAACTCATCAACAATGTGTTTACTTTTGCTGCCTGAGAAGAAATCCATTGTGAACCTAAGAAGAAGAAATTGTCATACACATTCTAGGTTTATACTCAGCTTGGTTCTTCTGTGTATGAGGGTAACGTGGGGACAGTACAAGATCCTGCCTTGGACAATTCCTCTCTTGGTTTTAGTGTAAATATAAATATAAATCCAAAGTAGGTGTCCTTTCAGCATCCTGCTCCACATTTACACCGTCAGGAATGAGACAATTAGGTGGTCTTGGCCAGACGTGTCATCAGTTCCCAGTGTGTTGTCATGAAATAAAAATGAAATTGCAGTTTTAGAGTATTTTACAGCTTTTCCTGTATGTGTGCTGCCGGTTGCATCAAAGGAGATGAAAAGACAGGGCTCCAGCTTTAGACTGAGAAGAGGTTTGCTGAGGTGTTGCCAAGAATCAGATGTGTTACTGCTCTCTGATGTTCTTGTTTTGGTTCTGAAAGCAGAAAAGATTCCTCTGTGCTGCAGGAAAGAGTGGAAACCCTTTAGTGGAGTATATCAATACTTAACAAGTAACAAAAAATCCTGTTCATATGCTGAGAATAGCATGAACCCAGTCTTTAAAATGCTCTCCTACTTAATACCAGTTTTTTTGTCTAACCATGGAAATGTTTATATCTAAGCAATTATACCACAGAATGCAAAACATACTTTTTCTACAAAATATTCTTAAAAAATGGTGTGTTCCCGTGCTGTAACTTGTGGGATGACGATTTTTAACAGAACAGCCTACCCTGTGATAAATGCCTTGATGAAGTAACAATGTGGGATGGACAGAAAAGGTTTATTGGGCACTGCTGTAGGAAGGAGAAAGCACAATTGCTGAGTAGTCAGACCTGATAGGAAGATTGGAAGCCAGATAGCCTCCAATAAATATTTTCAGACTTAGCGATGAGTCTTTTTCAGTTAGACATCTGAAAACCAATCTAAATGAGGCCTGGATCCAAACACTGTAATTGCCCACCTTGTGTAAAGTAATTGCACAATGCAATTACCCCACCCTTAATTTATACTGGGGCCTGAAGCTAATCTTACTGATGTGTCCTTTCACTGGATGCAAAAGGTTCAAATTCCAGATTAACACAAAACAAAAAAAAAAGCCAACACAGCAAAGCAAAAAGCAAAAGTGGAACTTGCAATGAATAACGAGATGAGAAGGAGGTCCACTCTGGAGTTTATGTCAGTGCAATCAGAGACTAAAATGTTATCACTAAATATATCTGCCAAGGTTTTGATGTAGGTATGCTATTGTATACCACTGGTTTCATTCCATCAGAGAGATTAGAAATAAAATAAACTGAAAACTTGCCCCAACACAAAATGTAACTAAAATTCTGGCATCGCCATATGCTTCTTTTTTGCTTTTTCATATATATATTTGTGTATAGTTTGGAAAGTAACCATGGCATATTCTAGCAGGAGTCAGACAGGTCAATCTCTGTGAATTCAAGATAAAGCTGCATGCCTTGAAAAAATAGCCAGGTCTGGAGACCAGGCTTGAGATAAACAGCCATCTGAAAGATAATAGATTTGCCTGACATTGTTGTATCCAGTAAATCATAACAAAACTTCAGAATACTGGAGAAAGGCCAGGAATCGGTGACTTACATTATTGTTTTATTATCACATTTTGGAAAGGTAAAACTAATAGCACTGTTTACTTTAACTAATATTAACTAATTCTTAACTCGTGGCTGTCCAAAAGTATCCTGCTTGAGACCACAATCTCCTCACTTTCCAGTGAAGCTAAGAAAACAACCTTCCAGCTATGTTAAATGGAAAGGGAAGTGAGGAAGAAAGGAAACAGCATTTGAGAAGGCAATATGCACCTGCTTGGGCTGCATTTCAATCTCGCTCTTCTTTGTCATTTTCCTGTAAAGGAATGATTCCTGTAGAAGCTTCTTGCCTTGTTAAAAATGCATATAAATGACACTGCAAGGAAAACAAAAAAGGGAACTCTTTTCATAGCTGTATTTCAGACCCTTGTCTATGATATAGAGCTGTGTTTCCCAAAGGCTTTTTCCTGACATGTGCCTGGTGAACACATGCAGAATCAGCAGCAGTTAATGTGAAGAGCTGAGTGCAGGAGTGAAGTACAAGCTGTGATACATGGTTCTGCTTTCTGGGGCAGAGGTAGGCAGAACCTACTTGTGACTTCTGGTTTGCTGGCTTGGTTTCTCTGAAGATACTGAGAAGCCTGGAGAGCAGGCAGCTGAGAGCATCTGGTGCAAACACAGGTGGCATGGAAAACAGAGCCTTGAACAAAGGAGATGGCCATGTAGAAGGCCTCCAACGGGTTTCTTGCTGTCAAACCACTCTCAAGGTACCTGCCTTTGAGAAGTAACCCCATAAAAAGAGAAGCAAGACAACTTACTGGGGTGTGTGGATGTTTTTACATAGCCAGACACTTTGAAGGATTCACAAAGTTCTCACAACTCTGCCTTGGATACTAGTGAGGTGGGACCTCCTTGGTGGGAACTCTGCGTCTCTGGCCAAGTTACCGCCATGGTTAAATACACCTTCCCCGCAGCAAACATCAGAGAAGAAAACTCTTCTCTTGAATTCGTTCCATAATGGGAATAGGAAGAGTGACTAATTCTTGATTAGTCACTGATATTAGTGTGTATCTAAACTCCTAACTAGCAGACTGTAAATAGCTCTAGTAGGTTTGTGTCTAAACTCCTAATGAGCAGACTGTAAATATTTACTTAGAGTTTCTTGTTTTGCAGGGGTAGACAAAACTCTCTGCAAACCATGTAGTCTTTAACCACACTTTTGTTCTGATGTCTTGTTTCAAAGCATTTTCATCAAGGAGGTACTGGAAGGGTTTGAAGGAAGCTGCTGTGCTAACTCACAGGGTCAAATTCAGAGGTGAGCTGTGAGTTAACTCCCTGAAGCTCAGATCTCACAGAGCTCTTAACAGCTGCCCTCTCCATGCAGAATGAGATGGCCTTTACAGGACCTTTGTAAGGAAGCACGACTGAACCAGGCACACCATCCTCACTGGTGGGATATGGATCAGCATGGACAGAGACCTAGTTAGGACAGGGTTCTGTGAAAAACAACCTAGTTCTGCGCATTTCATCAGCAAACTCATACCATACTGGGCCTTTTAGAAAGTTCCCATTTGACTCCCATTTTGCTGGAATTCTCCCTTTCATTTTGAGCCCTCTGTGTTTCTATTTTTGACTTGAAGAAAGAGAACCAAAATGCCATGGAAAAAGGCTATTCTCACAAAATTTCAAACCTAAGAGCAATGTTTTGGAAATCTTACTGGGTAATATTCTTGTGAGACTCCTAGCTTGCACAATTAGGAAAAATCACAGTTTAGGCTAATTCAATGAAATAAATATGTTTGCATCAACTTCATCCTTTAGAGGTAAAAAAGTAGGTGATGTGTGTTGGACTTTAAGAGTCTTTTCAATCCTAGGTGATTCTATTATATTAAGTGTTTCTCCTCATAAAAATTTGGAGTGATGTTACTTGGCTTTGCAATGGGTTGATGACTCAGTTCTCTGTTTCACACTTCTTCAGAAACCTGACCCTTTTGGAGGCAATTCCTTTCCCTGCAGCACTTTACTAAGAGTAGACTTGACCTCAGAAGAGCAACTGAAATCTCTGATCACAGCTACAGCAAACTTTCTTGTCTATCTGCAACTAGTTTACAGCCCCACACTTCGCACTAAAAGTACTTGCCTTGCTCACAACATTCAGAGTCACTTCTGTCCTCCTGTTGAACATCCTGGTAAGAAAGATCGGGACAAACTTTTTGGCAGACTGTTGCAATGGAATATGGGGTAGTGGTTACAAATGAAAGGAGGGTAGATTTAGATTAGATATAAGGAAGAAATTTTTGACAATATGGATGGTGAAACCCTGGACTAGGTTGCCCAGGGAGGTGGTGGATGTCCCAACCCTGGAATTAATAATACAACGAATGACTCAAAGGGAGCTAAAGTGATTTACACTGCTGAGCAGTTGGCCCATTGTGCCAAATAAGTGTTATATTTCTGATATAAGTGAGCAAAGGGCCATGCCTTCTCAAACTGTGTACAGGCTGTGTAGGCTGCGATGCTCCAGACACCATCACTGTGATGAGCCCAACAGCCTCCAGTAACTCTGAATGTCCATGGCAATAGGGGTGCACATCAACATCCCATGGAGGCAAGCACTCACAACAGGCTTTACAGCAGTTTTTCTGAAACAGTGTTGGGTTAGTGGTAACGCAGACACACACTGTTATTTGCATTGCTAATGGCAAACCAAACTGATTATTTAATTGTCTGTCAGTATGAAAAGAGAGTCCTGTGTAAGCAGCAGTATTCCTTGAAGAGGTTCTCACTGAAATGAACTATTTTCTGGCTCTTAAATGAGAAATCAAGCCTTTATCCAGAAGGGTGCAGAGTAGGTGGTCTATTGATATGCTACTTTTTGACTGGATAAATAAGTAAGCTGGGCTACACAGACACTTAATCCAACAAGTTAATCTTTCAGAGATTTCACTTAGTGTGGCTTGGCAGATTTTCATTCTTCACACCAAAATGTTCCTCATGTGCTTTTCTCAGGGTCAAATGTGAATCACTTTTAAGAGTCTCAGTCATTTCCATTTCCAAACGAGGTGTTACTTGCAATAGGAAGTTATTTACGAGATGATTGTGTGTGCTCTCTACAGCTCTATTTCCATGAGCCGAGAGGAAATTTCACTGAGATCTCCTTCTTTGACTTGGCAGTGAAGGAGAGAGGGCAAGTGGCTCTCAGGCTGGCCCAGTTTCTAGAGGTGTGCTGGTGTTGGGGGTGGCCTGTGGTGGGAGGTCAGACATTGTCCTGGCCCTTCCTTTGCACCCTAAACTCCTCAGGCCTCTCTGGCTACGCTCTGGACTCCATGCTGAGAAAAGAAACATTATGGATGCTCAGGATGAACCTTCTCTTGGGTGCCCACACTATAGAATTTTTAAGCCAAAATGCAGATTTTTCTACAATTCTATATTTTAGCCATATTTCCTGCTTCGTGCAGTGTGTATGTGTGTGCATGCTTGTGCACTTGTGTGTGCTTGTGTGTATATGCACCTGCACAAACGTCCTGCTTCTTTACAGGCTATGGTTGACAATATTCACATGCTGAAATTATTGATATCATCTGACCCAATGAAGCAATCTGGCCTTCGGCAGATTTCTGCCCTAATGAGAGTAAGAATGGCTATTTTTGGAAATGTTACTTGTAGATTAAAGCAAAACTGGAAAAGGAGGACATTTCAGGCAAATATTCAATGTTTGGCATCCAAGCACTTCACATGTTATTTTAAGGGTGGAGACTGAAATGTGTAACCTGATGCAATTCAAAGTTTTACAAATAAAACTGCTAGACTTATAGCAAGGAGTCCTTCACAACACACTGACAAGGTATTACTGAAATGTTCACAGCAGTAATGGTATGGCAAAAGGAAGGCAGTGATACAGCATTGGCCCAAAAGGATCTTCTAAACATTTCACTGAAAATATAACAGTTTGGCAAACACCACACACAAAAAAAATGAACACTACTGAGTGTCCCTGTTGTCTTTTTCAAATGTGAATTCTCTTCTGTGTGCTTGGCTGACCACAAGATAAACTCTTTCACCTTCATTGTCCAAACCTGTACTTCATGCAGATGATTTAAAATTAAAGTTTTCCTGTGAAGCATTTAGATTGATCTCCATTACTGCGAAGGAAAATTAGGAAATAAAAATAGACAATTATTCCATTTAGAAAATCAGCTACTTTAATCTGCTGATGCAGTAACCTTTTGTTGGCAAGAAATAACAGGCACATAATTATAGTAAGGAGAGCTAACTCTGTAGCTTCAGCTTTTGTATGTTTGTTATGCTTTGTGATGTGGGAGAAGCAGTTGAGATTTACATCAATGAGAGATGGGTTAAAGCATATTTAGATGGTCTCAGTCATGGTCATTCAGAAATGAGACCCAGGTATAGTCTAAAGTCTCCTGCTAGTCAAGCACTCCTCATTGGGACACATTTTGGATCACACCCTGTGGCAAAATCTCTGACTGACGCAAGAGAAGATTCCTGTACATTGAAAAAGTGGCACATCAGAGTCAAGATCTTCATTACAGAACTGGGAGATGAGTTTTAATTCTGGGGATTTGCCTTCAAATAAGGGACTTGCTGAAAGAAACAGGTCAGTATCTAGTGAGGTTAAAAGATGCACGTGTTTAACAACAGGGCAGAACTTGGTGACCTTAATCAAAACTGAAAAGGCAGTCGAAGACAGCTTGACCTTATTGACTACTTCCATGCAAATACTATCATTAAATGCACTAGAATACAAAAATAAAGCAACAGCGGGGGGAAAATGGCCCTTTTCAGATGAAGCTTAGAAAAAAAGATGAGAAGTCAACATGACCATGTGAGGAGGTACACTCCAGTGCTCAGTTTCACTACCAGCTGAATGGTTGTATGAGGAGAGATGGTGGGACAGGCTGAGCAGGAAGGCAAGGATGTCACTGCAGCCTCCAACATCAGATCATAAGAACAACCATGCCATATATGGTCATAGGTCTATCTTCACAGCCTCTATTAATCTATACCTTAGAGATTTACAGATGCAGAAACACTATTTTTGTGCTCAACTTCCAGATTTGAATATATTGCTACAACAAGGAGTCTTTAAAAAATGTCTGACAGAGTGAGGAGGAAGTTGGCCAGTCCTGTGGTTCTAAACTGACAGATCATGCTGTAACCCTAACTACCTCCTCAGCTCCAAATGGGAGCTAGAAGTTCTGCACAAACTCTGCACCTTTTCTTTTCCAGAGACTGTGAGGGTCCATTGAGTCAGGCAAGTTAACAATTGACTCTGCTGCACACTCTGGTTGTTTTTGTTTATATAAGTCATCGTGACACAGTTTTTGGTGTGAAAGTGATTACTGGGGGCAAAGCACTCCCATGCTGGGCATTCCTATTGGCGCCTGGGCAATGCTGGACTTGAGAATCAATTAGTCATCGAATCTGTCCTGGATTACAATTATTTTCAGTGAGTAATTGTGTGTGATTTGGTCATCCTTCCTCTCCATTAATGTGTTCCTGTTAATTAAGACCCTGAGAAGATCTCCTTCAGCCTTTTATATGGATGCAGGTGGAAAGGAAGGCGCTTGTGCAGAAGTGAAGGGAGAGGGAGTTAAGGGAGTTTGTAGCACAGCTAATTTTTGCCATTTGTTTAATCTGTTACTAAGGGTCATTTGTCAAACTGCGGCTGCTTTTCCTGCCCCTCCTCCTCTTGTTCACAGTAATGAACAGCCTGGGAAAAATTATCCCCTTTCCAAAGGATCAGCAAAGAGGAAGAGTTGATGATAATGGTCCTGAGAAGTGAGGCAATTGTGCATGGATCACTTGCCAGGACACAAAGGCTGTCTGCACACTCTGCACCCAGGAAATGAGGTTAATCAACACCTGCTCACAAGGACAGTGAAAGGATCTTCCTCATGATGATGGTGAGACCAGGATCTTTGCTGCTTGTTTCCTGAGGCAGCTGGCTGGACAACAACACCTCAGCAATATGTTGGGTGACTGTTTCCACAAGAGTTTGTCTGAAGTTGGTGGGAGAGTTGCTCCTCCAGCGAATGAATGGGCCTTGTATTGCTTGGTAGGAATCTGGCTTGTCACTCAGCCAAGGGGAAAAGTAAAAAGGCGAACAAAGTGACAACATCACATACAAGTTGGAGAGAACATTGTAATGGTAGAGTCTTCCAGTGATGGGCAACATGGTTTGTGGGACCTCTTGGTGAATAAATGAATGAACTGTCCAGCCAGAAGTTTGATGGCAAAGTAAATGGTGGCATGTGAGTTATCTGAGACTTAGCAGTCTGCCTAGCAATTTTGGGAAAATCTAGAAAATAGCTTTGTATATTCAGTGTAATCTTCACATTTTAGATCTAATTTATATTATCAGTACAAGCAGTTAGGTCCATCATTTTGGAAAGAATGGAGTGACATTGCCTGCAGCTGAATAAGGCATGTGTCACATTAAATAACAATAGTCAAACTCTACTTTTTAGATGGTGTTTCATTTTTTGCCTGGTGCAATTTCACTGGACACAATAGAACTGGTTGATGTCTTCTGTACAAGTAACAAAGTAGTGTATTGTGATAAAAAGCTATTACAGTGACAGACTAAAAGTCAAGTCAGGAAATAGAAAAACCACTTCAGCAATATTATGGAATCTGTTAAAGGGAAGGACTTGTCAAAGCACGAAAGTTAAGTCAGTGTGCCAGTCAAAAGATCAGAGGTCCTACAGACACTTGTAAGGATTGCAGACAGGTGTTCAGTTTAATAATCAACAGTAGTTTAACTAAAGATTAGTTATTTAGGTGTTGGAATGATCATCTCTTTCCCAGTGTGTCTAGTTTGGTGAGGACAAAGTGTTCTTGGGAGATCCTGCCTTTTTTGTATATGAAATATGGAGCATTTTTCTTTAAATATCTTCTAAATATAGAAAATAGGAGAGCATGAACTGATTAAAACAAACAGTTGCCTTCTGATGTAATTCTGGACATAACTCCAGTCCTCCAGCATCACAAGAGGGATCTGAATGAGGGTTCACTCTGTACCATTGACTAAATTCTCAGCATTCTGTATTTCCAGAAAAGAGACCTGACTGAGTCATGCTCTGCCACCTCCTTGCTTTGCTTTCTACTATGGGCTTAGTTGTAGATGTCTTTGTTGATGTAAAATAGGCTGCAAGGAAACAGGAGAAAGAGATTATTCACCCAAATATCAACCTGATGTGGAAGTGATCCCAGGCCTTTCTGCTTAGCCACAGCAACAAGCCAAACCTCCTTATGCCCTTTCAGGAACTAGTTAAAACCCTTCTTAAAAATTCTTCACTACTGTGCTGACATTTCTTCACTTGGAAAGGCCCTTCCTCATTGTTTGGACCATCAGCAACCTGCTTCTACCTTTGCTAATTTTATTCATGGCCAGTTAACATTTGTTTGTTCATGTGCCAAGTTACTTTTTAGTTTAAATAGTTTTTTTCACCTCCCTCAGGTTTACTGCTCCTTGATGTATTTCCACTCAGCAGTCACATCCCCTCTCAGCCATTGTTTTGCCAAGCAAAAATAGCTGATTTCTTCAGCTCTCTTGTAAAATTTTTTTTGTAAGAACACCAAGCTGCAGAGTAGCAGTCATAGATAATTGCAGTCAGAGCCAACTACAAGATCTCCCTGTGCTAAAAAAATTAGGTGTAACACAAGTTGGCTCATGATCAAGGCCAGAATTTTGAAACAAGAACACTTAAGCCTTTATCTCTGGTGAGGCATGTAAGCAAATAGTCTCTTATACCAATATAATGAGAACTTCAGTAGTCTGTCAGCTTTAATGTCTAAATAAATTTCTGTTTAACTGATGGCTTGAAATGCTAAGCATCAGCACCAATGTTTCTCTAATTGTAAGTGTTTTCTATTGGATTTCATTATATCCACGCTCTCTGTTCAGAATCACCCACACCTCACTAGAGTTACAGGTCTTGACACCTCTCTGGGGTAAGTAAATGTGATTTCCCTCTCCACATATACTAACTGGAATCAAAGAAGCCTTAGAGCATCCTGCAGTACAACAGGGAAGGGCAGAGGCACATAAAGGGGAGTAAATAAAAATAGCAAATTAGCAGCAAAATTTTACAGAGGCAGGTGCAAATCTGCTCACTGTTACACCTTCAGGCAATATGCCAGTGACCAAAGTACAATCCTGGGAGGTAATCCTAAAAATATGGCCAAAAGTACATGACACAGTTACTTTTTCTCCCATGGGCTAACTTAAATAATACATATTTAATATGATGACATATCTAGGGTGTTGGAGACCCAAAAAAACAAGAGAGCCCAGAGCATCACACTAGCTGGGGAGTCCCTCAGATTTTATATCAGACATTAGCAATACTTGGAGTGACTGGCACATAATGAAAGAGAAAATTTAACCCTGCCTTGCATGGTGGATTATTGCAGCACTGATGGAAAAATGTTCCACTTTCATATCTCTAGACATTAGTGACAAAAGACCTTTCTGCTTGCTGCTTGACAGGTCTAAATGATATCTTACCCTTAAAGCCTGCTTGGAAGTTACTAATTTTTATAGTTCTGCTTTAATTTTTGCCTAAATAGCATGAACATGTGTGTAACCAGCTCTGACCTCCCCTCCTCTCACAGCTACAAACTCAGCCCAGTCATCCAGCATCACATCCTCGTTCAGACCCTGACTCCAGTTGCTTGTGCTCAACTACAGAGAGCAAAGGGCTGGGGCAGATAGAGTCACTTTTAACCACTTCTTAATGTGACAAGTAATTGGTAAAGACTCGTCTGTGTCTGATGGGTCAGGTAACCAAGAGACTTTGTGACAGTCTAAAGCTGTTCTATCTCCAGTACCAGGAGAGTGGTTTTGGAATGGAAAAGATTAAAAAGGTCTCTGTAGGCATCTCTACATGAAACAGAAGCTGTTGCTACATTCAACCTAAATGGAAATAGGAAAAAGTCTAATTCTTTCATGTATATTTATACCTATATCCATACCTGAACATTTAAAATTCCACCATAGTAGACAGATAGAAGCTGCTGAAGTGTTCACAGAGATCCTCCTGGTTGGATTTATATACTGGCATGCTTAGTGGATCCCAGATCCAACAACTCACTAAACCAGGTGTAACCTTAAACCTGTATGTGATCCCTCTGGTGCTCTTTGTTTGTTCTTTAAACACCAAAGAAGTGCTTAAAGTTCACTTTAAATTCAGAGGTGAATGGCCCAGAATGTTTTGAATCATGAGCATGGGGTTCAGTTTCTGTGTAATATCATCAACTTTGCTGTCTATTACTGTCTTGTCATCTTAAAAATTAAACCTCGGTCTACCTTTCACAATGAAGATGGGTTTAATTTTGCTAAGGTCAGATAACAATATAAACTGTAAACTTGGGACAGGTTCATCACATATTTCAGAAGTTTATTAACCCAGTTTGATCTGGGGTGAAAGTCTACACCAAACAAAACTCCATCCTTGTGGTAAAATTTTGTTCTGTTTGCTGTGAGAAATTAAAATTTAATTTTAGGAGGAAAAATTATCTTCAAGAAAGAGTTTTTAGAAGCGTTTATGAAAGGCTTTTAAATACTCATGCATTTATGAACTTTTATAAAGTTTGAACTTTTATAATTTTATAAATGTGCTTTCACTTTAGAGGTGGTTATATGTGAAGGAATTTAGACCTCACTTACTTGACCGAATGTGAGTGAAAAGACTGTATTTCCAACATGAAAGGTAAAGCCAAAATAGGGGCCCTTTGCATGAGACAGAAGAATATCCACAACCAGTCCCAAAGACACACAGTAGGCTTGAGAGTGCTTTGTCGGAGAGCTGTGTGTTTTTGGGACAGAAATTACCAACTTCAGTTGTTCTGGTGTTTTATATGAATTCTAGAGGAAGAAACATAAACACAAATGCTCATCCAGAAATTTAATTCTAGTTCTTTCAGTCAATGTCCTTGCCTTTTACAGGGCAGTGGAAAGAACAAAAGGAGGATAAATATTCAAGAAATTCATTATAAGAAAGAAATCGGTTATGCTGAAGTGTCCATGGCCTGACAGGAATTTTGGGGAAATTTGTTTAGAAATATGTCTGCTGCTAGTTTATCAGCCTGAACTCTTTCCCCTTGTCCTACTTTTTGGAGACTCAGGAGCGTTCTGTTGTGCAGAAGAGAAGACATGGCTGAACATGGTTTTCAATCAGATTTTAATGTTTCATGTGCCACTTGAAGTCTACTTTTTAAAGTATTTTGTCCCCGTTTCTTTGCCCTCTGACCCACGGAGAGGCCTGACTCATGAACCCTTGCTCCCTACGGCGCATTTCCCAGCAGAAGAAACGGAGCCACAAGTCTTAGAGTTCTGGCATTGCTCTGTTCAAATAAAACAAAAATCCAGCCATGAGATACATAGGAAGCAGGTCAAGCTTTTAATCTTACCAGAGAGCAGGGGACTGAGCAGAGCAACTATAAGTCATTAAATCTTCAATTTTCTGCCTTTCCTTTAGGCTTCCCCTCGTTCCCCTTGGGACTGCCAGGGAAATCAGACTCACTTCAAATGCTTCATACACACAGAGTAGGAAAACTGTTGCAGAAAAGGCAGAAAACCCTGGAATTAATCCCTCTCTCAGATAGTCAGGCTAAACTTGCTGAGAGTCATGACTCCTACTGCAAGCTGGCTTCTTGATGCCATGCAGAAGGGCACGGCAAAGCCACACAACTGTGCCAGTGTCTCAGCTGTGGTGCCCCAGGGAGCCAGCTCCTTCTACAGGCACCACTTTTCCCTGGGGTGTCTGCTTATCTCCCGTGTGGTGGTGATAGCTCCCAAAGACACTTCCCAGCAAACTTGAAGCCCCTTGAACAGTGCAGGGCAGCCACACCAGGAGGCAACTCCTCACCACTTAAGTCCCCGTATACTTATGCTTGTTTGCAGCCTGCACAGAGGCCTCTCTCACCCACTGCCTTAGCTAGCTGGGCATAACAAACAAGAAGGCAGTCAGAGATGAAGAGTAACCCACCTGCAATATGGTCTTTGAGACCGATGCTCTGCCCTGCTGGGTCAGACCAAGTATCTTTTCGGCCTCAGCCAGCCTCTGCTGCTGGTCGTCAGCTGTCCTGTGGGGCAGAGTTCACACAGGAGGAGAAGGAGACACCAGAGAAGGGAAAAGTGGGAAGAGTGAAAGAAGCGCAAACCATAAAGTAGACTGGAAACCCTCCTGTTGGCAGTGCAGGGCTGGTGAGGTTGAGCCAACAGAAAGAAAGCACTGTCCTCTTCTCTATTTGCCCTAATTGGGAAAGTGCTGTAGCTGGTAGCTTTTAATCAGAGAGGGTCCAGGCTAAGTCTCCTGTCAAGATGCTGTATGATACTTGGTTAGACACATGCAAATGGCTCACCATGGGTAGACAGTTTTAAAGGCTATAAGCTATCACAGATATATCACAGAATATTCTGAGTTTGAAGGGACCTGCAAGGATTGTTGATCAAGCTGTATAATGCTCTGCTGTTTCTTAACAGTGACACCAATCTGAAGTGTTACTGTCCTCTCTCAGTGACTACTTGAGCTACCTTTGCTTTTTTCCTACCTGCCATGCTGTGTTTTGATATCTGAGACTCCTTGTAAATATGGCTGCCCTGCTGACAGAGGCCCTGTTCTTTCAAGCAGGGATCAGACACCCTCTTATCTCCCTTTGCACACCCCACATGAGAAAAGCTGCCGTTTCCTCACACTGTGAACTTGTGCTATGTCAACCAGTCATTCTCAACTGAGTCCCAGACAAGAATATTTCCATCAATTTTGATTTTTTTTCCCTACAGTTAATGTTGGAGCAGCACACCAATGGTCTGCCATTGAAATCAAACCCTTTGAGTTCTGGAGTACGGATGTAGTGAGGGGAGACTGCTCTGCTACTGTGCAACAGACTTGGCTGAGAGAAAAATTTTTAGCTGTTAATCTCAGTATTTCATTTCCAGACACCATTGTTTCACCTCTGAGCTCTTTACATTCTCTGGGGTCTCCTCTTCCTTTTGCTGCTTCTTGCCTGGCACCATGTTTGCTTCTGCTTTTTGAGTTTATTGTCAACTTGGCTTTTGATCCACTTTTAATTTCCCTACCTTCTCTAAGGTGACTTCAGTTACACCCTGAGCTGCAGACACAATCCTATGTTGACCAACTTACTTCCCTATCAGGTTTTTCCCATTTGTATTGTGCTCAACGGTTCTGGCTGTTCCTTTGTGTCTCGGTCGAGCTGTGCAGAGCCAGAATGACAGGCACGGAATGCTCTCCACTGCAGTGCTCTGCTTACCTCTCTCACTGATGTCAACTTCCCTGACACCTCCTTTTGCATCTCCACTGTCAGATTTTATTCCTCTCTCTCCTCCCTTTCATCACCCTGACGTGCTACTGGAAACTGTTGGGTATTTTCTTCCTTTCCAAAACTTTATTTGCTTTCCTTCCTGTGCTTATTGTGATGTCCCTTGCCCAGACATCTATTAACTCTTGCTTTTCTCTTCACCACTTTTTCCTGTCTGCATTGGAAATACTTCACACAGATTGTCTCTACCAGCATCATCTTTTCCTTCTCCTCAGACATCACTCCCCAGTGAATCTCCCAGACTCTCACTGGCACCATGGGGTAAGGTCAAGTGTCTTTCATCTTTCTCCTTAAAGCTTCACATAGCTTCCCTCCAGACAACTTCCTTGTTTTTGCTTCATCTCATTCCTTGTCATTTTTGAGTACCTCAGGATTTCTCATGGCTGTTGTCATGCACACTACACTCTGCTACCCTTGATATACTTAAACAACCTTCAGGATTCATGTATTCAAATTTCTTTCTGGTCTTAAGGCTTGGAAGCTTACCTTCAAAAAGAAGTCTGGTATCTCTGCTTGTTAATATTGTTTCAGGAGAGGGAAGATGAACCCTCTCTTCTTTAGGGAAGATGAATCTTTAAGAAAAATATAGACTATGGTATGACTTACACTGTAAATGTCAAACATTTGAAACTCCAGCATTGCCGTATTGAAGGTCTGCACTGTTTTGGTTTTGCCTCAGACACTGGGTAAACACATGGTTCAACCTCCACTGTATTGTGTTGCTAATAATTTGGAAGAGAAAAATTGCTATGCCTCCCATCCCTTCACTCCAGATGCTACCACAGCCGTGTCCACTGCTCTAACAGGGAAGGGGGCCCCATTCTGCTACAGACAACAATTGCTGTTTATTACTGGCAAATAACATTCAGCTAAACCAGAGGCCTGAGGAAAAGCAATTTTACGTTCACTTCCCAGATAAGAAAGAAAATTCCTTCCTGTTACTGATTCCATAAAAGAGAAGGAGGTAACCTGCAGAGTCTGATAAAGTCAGCCCTCTATTTCAGTTCTGTCTGTGGGCTATGTTAGCACAGAAGACAGGCAGCTCACAAAGGTGTAGTGCAAGAGACACAGAAGAAAGTAAATTATTTGGTTCTGCCACTCCCCTGAGGGGAACCATCTTTGTTTTCCAGAACTGAAACTGCACTTATACCCTTGACCATCCCCGCGCAGTGATTGTAATTCTTAACTTGCCGGTTAAGTCACTTGGGAGGAAAAGCATGTAAGATTTCAGATTCTCCTGGCCAGTCCTAAGGTCTTTTTTGCCACTCGCCAGTGTTTCCACAGCCATAGGTTTTTCTCAGGGAAGGAGGTGGAGACTCTGGTTGGTCCCCCTGCTGGCACCAGAAGGTGCTCCTCCACGGGCAGACACACAGGTCAGAGTGGTTCCTGGCTCTTTGACTGCCCAGCTGTGCTGGTATGCACACGTTGAAGGTTTGGGTGTATGTGCCGTCTGACAATTTAAATAAAAACAATATAACTCATATACATGCAAGGACACGGACATAAATGCTACCCTCTGATCATCCTCCTGGGACCCTACGAGTATCACATCATAAATCTTTTTGGAAAGCATGTTCTCTGCTTCATTGCTGACACTGATGCTTGTATCAGTGTTTGTTTTACTTTGCTTTGAGCTTAATAATTGGCAAATCCTGGAGTGGCAGCTGGACCAACTCGCCGTGCGCCAGGGAGTGTGGGGGATGCTGCTGAACAGCAGTACATTTCTGTCAGGGTGATGGCTTGCTTGAAAGGCGGTGACAAGTGGTACAAGAGTGGGAAATGTGTTTTCCAGATACACAGATTTAACCACTTTCCCTCCTTTCTCTTTCAGGTTTTCTTTCCATCTGGCTCATAGGTAGAGACGTGTACATCAATACACACAAAAATACAGCAAGTCTGTTTGTTTACCAACCTTTGCACAAGCAAACCTTCAGGCCATTTAAAAATTTTTTTTTACTTTGTTCACAAAGATGAAGGGAAAGTGTTCCCACGTATGAATTTTGCAGGAAATGGGAAGTGGGTGACAGTGACCGGGGCTGTGACCTGGCAGACCTCACCGTCTAATGTAACGCGATCTCAGGGTGCTTGGGAGAAAAAAGGGAAGAGAAGTCTAGCCCTGGGACTGCAAATCACAGGCCGTGATGACAAGAGGGGGCCTAATAAAACTCAGCACCCTTCACTTTTAAATGAAATGAGTGGGGAGGGGGAGTGGGGAAAGGATAATTTATTGCCTAGAGATATCCCAGAGTATTGCTTTCCTAGAAATGCCTTTCACTGCCCTGTAGCGTTTCAGTGATGGAAAATGTGAATACAGCTTTAAGCAGTTAAGGTCTTTATTTGAATTAATTTTAACAGCTATAACAACAAGATTTAAGCAGTGGAGGATGGAGACAAGAAAACCTTGCATTTTCCACGATCCTGTCTTGTCACATCATCCTCTGACTGCCACCTTCCTGAAGGACATCAGTACTGCCAGAAAGGAAAGGCTCGGATGTCCAAGTGACTCGGATGGCAGGGATGACAGAGGTACATGATGATAAGAAAACATGTCATCCCTCTACCTCTCCTCTGACCACTGATTTCTCACTTTGTGTTGAGGATGCCACAGGAGCAAGTGAATTTTGGTGGAAAGTGCTGCTATTTGTTGGCAGTTTAGTCCTGGTTTGCAATGATAGTGACCAAAATAAATTTGCTTTAATATATGCTCCTGGGCAAGGATGGAGACTCACTAAATGAATTCATTGGACGGGAATGGGTGCACAGTCCAAAAACATCTTGGCATGCCAGGACGTGTAGAACTCAGGGGGGCTCCTACCTCCCTCTTGGAAGAGTGGCTCAGTCACTTCTGTTTTCGTTGTTTCATTTTGTTGGGTTTGGGGGGTTTAAACAAAAACAAACCCACAGGGATAGACAAACTGGGAGCTTCAGAAATTCTGCCGGTATAGGCACTTGTGGTACCAAGATACTGACATCTCTTTGTAACTGCAAAAACAGGCTGCAAGCAACAAAAACATGAGTCCCACACAGGACTCTGAAAAATTCTTTCTAGTTGAGCTGGGAATGCATACCTTTTCCAAAGGATTTTGATAGCTCTACTTCTGGATCCAGAATATTTTTAATTAAATTAAATAGAAGACAGAAAGGAAAATTAATTACTAGTCTTTTTTGTTTGTTTGATCTTAGTAGACAGTTAAGCTCAATTTTTATTGAATCTTTAGGCAGAGATTCTTGTTTGTTTAATCTATCTGTCTGATTATTATTATTATATTTCTGGTAGGGTGAACACCAAAGAAAAAATGAAAGACAATGAAATAAACAGAGCCAAGTGTGGCTGTGCCCTAGAGCTGTCCCATCTCAATATATGAGCATGTGTTTCATCTCTCCAAAGCAGAGATTTCAGGACTCAGCTGGCACCAATAAAGAGGTATCACACTGGGAGAGAGAGCTGTCACTCCTCTGGGCTGCTGTCTGCCCCCAGCCCCCTGCGCCGGGGTGAGGGAGGAGAGCTGCATCCCCATGGAGCACTTACCTTCGGGATAAACTCGCTCACCGCACCCGGTTTCACTGAAGCTGCAGAGCTCTTTGCATGTCTCAGGCACAGAAGCTGGCCAGTTCAGGGCTGTGCTTGGTACAGCAGGCAGAGCAGCTGTTAAAAGCACAACTGGTTTCTGAAGCACCTGTTAAAATCTGCCCTCAGCAGGCTGCCACCACTGCTGCTTCCTCTCCCACTTGGTCACAGCTCTCCTCCTCCTCTTTGCTCCCCTTGGCAATGCCCCATGAGCCACCACGGTAGGAAACACCTATGTATATACACATTCTATCTCTACACATAGAACCTATCCATTTCCCACATGGAAGTTGCAAAGTTGCTCATCCCCGCATCCATCCTGTTGTGACAGGGATTTGGTCAGGTCGTATCTGCTTTCTATGCCTGGGAAAGCCAAGGAGTGGGAAAGCCCAGGTGCCTACCCTGCCACGCTGGTGCCTGCCTCTGTGCTCTGCATGGCTGACTAAACAAGTTGTCCTTGTTTGCATGGCTGCTCACAGCATCTTTGCACCGTGTTTAGGCATAAGCTAATCCCTGTGCTCAATGTAGCTTTCTGTGTATATTTCGGCCAAATCAATGTGCTTTGGACTTTTCTTTCAAATCCAGACTGAGGGCTGGAGTTCAAGACTTTCACACTCGAAAATAGTTCATGTCAAGTTGAACCAAAGTTTTCAAAACTGCATCTTCTTTAAGTATTTTCTTTCAACTCTGAATACATTTATTTTTAACAAATCTTTTTCCCCCCCTCAAAATTCCTGAGAAGCAGCAGAAGAGTGAGTTATGTGCATTTTACAAATGAAAGACCACGTGCCAGCTGGTCCCAGAGAGCCTTGATCCAGTACTGCAGTTCAAATATTAACTTTCCCAGCCTCCATGTAACTTAGTGATATGTAAAGAAAACCCTCCTATGCTTCTCCCCAGGTAAAAAGCATATTAATTTTAGCCAAAATCCACCCTCATATCTGATATCCTCCTGATACCAGCAAAAAGAATAGAGAGATAACTCTTTGCTGTCCTATTTGCAGGCAGGGGGTATTCAGGGTTAGTGGAATCATACAGATATCCAAATACACAGAGAGAATGAAGCAACAGGGCCAAAGAATAAATTTTCAGAACACCAAAAAGACAATAGAGAACTGAGACAGAAAATGCTTACTCATGGACTGAATGTGATTAGGGTGAGATTCAGCCTGGAAAAGTTCCAATGAAAGACTAGAGTTTTCTCCAGTGGATAAAGCCCTTGTTGCAAGATATGTAAAGAGAAAATATATCAGTGTAGCAAGTAGAGAGTGAATAAAGAGAGATTCATATTCTCAGAGCATGAGCACCCAGGTGGGGTACATCTAATATTACTGAATTATTCAAACATGCCTAAATCTGTGAGATTTCACCAGAAATTACGTAAGTCAACCTTGTGATCTTGTACATCCTGCTTCAAGTCAGGACTTCAAAAAGATCTGGAGAACAGCCTCTCACACAAGCTTTTTTGGTTTCCCCTGCTGGCTGTAACAAAAAAGGACAGTATCCACTGTATGTTTGAACAGTAAAAATATACTGGACCAAAGCAGAAATCCCTGTCAGGTTGGGTTGATGCTGATCCAGGGTTGGTGCTGACCAGTTGTTGGTGCTGTTGGTAAGCTCAGCAATATTTCTGGAAAAGAAGCATCTACTGCAATCTGTATTAGTATGAAACTTCTTTGAAAACTAGCAGGATTCTTCCTGTAAGGCATACTATTACTCTTTTAGTGTTGAAGTTAATATTTAGCTTTGAAAATGTACTTTGGAAGAGGTGTTATTTTTATATTTTTTAAAGCACTTAGTCCTGTACCTTGCATAGGTGACTGTATTCCCTTCTCCTCCTGGGTATTCATGCACCACTGTGGAAATACAAGAGCTGTTCAGAAATGCAATGCACCTGCAGATCTGTTCAAGAGGTGATATCCAAGTGCTGCCAGGGTGGAGTTAAAATCTGGTTAAACGTTAACATGGGGCTTGGTTCCATCATTTTACAATGTGTAACCTGTGGCGAGTAAATGATAAACAGTTCTGGGTGCAGCCCTGGTTGCCAAGTACTTACATTTCACGTTGTTACTCCCCAGAGGAAAAGCAAACAACAGTCGTTTGAAAGCAGGTAAGCAGAAAAGATGCTGCATATTGATTTCTTACTCTCCTAAAAGAGGCAAGAAGATAACAATTGCATGGGAAACTACGTTGCCCAGTTTAGTATTTTCTATATCTTTTTAAGACAATAGCACAAGGTGCCAAACCAAAACCAGGAGAAAGCTACCTGCCACTGTAGGGCAGAGCCTAGAAGGAACTGCTTCTTACTCCTTGAATCATACTGATCTTTCACCTTTTTTTCCTCTTCTCTGTTTGCCCCTCAACCAATACAACACATTAAAATCTTTACCTCAGAGACTAGAACTGCCTGCAGCTCAGGCTGGCTGACCCAAAGTGCCAGGCTCCCAACCCAGTGACGCCTCTCTCCTGCCCACAGCGCAGCCAGCCACACCAGGTGCAGCTGGCACTGCACCTGGGGGGAACACGTGTCTTTGGGCAGTGGCCCATCAAACGGGCTCTGTTATGGTGCACTGTGGTAACTCAGAAATCCCACATCCTTGTCAAGACCCTGTCTTTGTGAAGGCAGAAGCAAAGACAGCCGGTCTTCTGTTTGTTCTCATGAGATAATAAGTGTGATGAGATTCAGGAAAAGGTTAAATATTCATGCAGTAAACAGACATTTTCCAGTTATGCTGACTGGGACAGATACTGCAACAGCCATTAATCTCCATGTTCCAGGCTGGAAGCTCACCATGGGCTGAAGTCACTGTCTGCCCCTCCCTGAGCAAGACTGTGCAGTCATCATCCGTGTTCATCATCCGAGGTGAGAGGGGAGGGCGTCACCTTCCTCTGAAGCATCCGGCACCCGCTCTGGTCATTGGCAGGATGCTGGCTGAGGTGGACATGGCTGTGCTCCAGTATGGCAAGAGTTACACGCCCTCCACTGAGCTAAAACAGCAGATGCAGCCAGATGTCACCTCTAGCCAGGCTTCCCCCTTCCCCAAGCAAAAGTGCCAGGCTTTCCAACACCTGTCACCTTCCCCAGCCCCTGAGAAGTCCAATCTTCAGATAATTTCTTTCCAATCTGGGACTCTGTTTCCCACAGGCATTGGTGTGAATTTATTGCCATCACATCCCATGAGTTTGCGATTCTCAGCATTCAGAGACTTTAAGATGCAAGTATTTAAACAAGCAAGAGGATACACTGGGTGCAAAACTGCATAAAATAATATACAATTCAGCACTGCTGACAGGTGCTTGCTTTCTGACCTGAATTTGAAATTACTTCATTCCTCTTTTATATTAAGAGGTCTTACGCACTTCACTATTAGGGCTCTTCCTTTTTTGCTGTTTGTATGTATGTGCACATTTCTGTCGTCCTCTCTCACTCCTGTTTCTCCTCCACCTCACATTAGTGTACACTGCAGACTTCCTCTCTCACTTTTACAGAAGTGTAGTGACCTGGTTACATATCCAGCTCTGCAAGCTGCCTCAGCAATGCTTTTCCTCCCTCTCAGCAGCAGTCCTGGGCAAGCACACTGTCCTCAGCCTGTCAGTGAGGGGGGGTCATGGTCTGCACCACAGCTCTCCACCACAGCTCACAGAGCTGGCATCTGCAGTCTCTGACTTTTGACAACTTTATTATGAAGACTGTAGTCACTGTCTTCAGGCAGAAGCCATGGAAAAAGGTGATGATATTATTGTTGTTGTTATTAATATTATTTTTATTATTGTAATCACTGGGGCTGCTGACAGAATATGCCTCTCAGGAAATAACTCATTAATTCTGAGAGTTGCCAATGGGAGGAGCAGCCCAGAGCCCTGATCCAGCAGCACTTACGCAGCAGGATGCCCGTGTTATCAGTGAGGAAATCCACACGCTTCGCTCTACGTATGCAAGTGTCCTCACTAGTTCCTGAAGGCAGTAAAAAGAGAAAGTCCTACCCATCCTCATTCAGTGCTCTTAGGAATGTTTGCTGCAGTAAGATGTTCCTGTTTGTTTCTGCTGTTCTAAATAGTAAGGGAGTCAATTTGCCCTTGCTGAGATTCAAATTGACCCTGCAGCAGTCCCTCATAAAACTTTATTTTCTTTATTTTGTCTCTTTTTTTCTTCTTTATTTGTCTCTGTATTTGTCTTTTTTATACCCAATTATCTTGGGTATAATAAATACCTGTACTAAACTCTACTCCTGGATCCTCATGGTTACTAATGAAACTAAAGACTTTAATGTAACAGTTTAGATTCTAGGAAATTTCTTGCCACCATGCTATTATCATGGATGTTAGAAATCTAAAAGCTTATCATCCACTCTGTTCCTTTGGCTGAGGTACAGTTATATTTCCATACCAGTCTAGGTCTAACCAACTGGAAGTTAATAAGAATATAACTCAGGAGGACTGTTTGATAATGTAAAAATACAATGATTTTTCTTTCTGGATTTACACTAAATTTTTCCATTGTTCAATTTCATTTCTATGCCTTCAATTATTTTCATAAACTTTTTCCAGATTTATAGCATGGTACTAGGCAAGGAGATCTCAGGGAAGTACAGCTTGAGAATTCAGAGATAAAATAGAGAAAGCCTTATGATTATCCTATTTTTACAAAGTTCCTTGTTCAGCATTAGAAGAAAGGCAGTTCCAAACATGCTTGCTGGTTTTATGAGATGCTTGCACATTCACAGCCACTAAAAATGGTAAAATACCTTCAAAGTGCCACCAAGTCCAGCAGCCTTTTGGGACTGCATCCTAAAGCAGAGTCATAAGGACTGTGCCACCAGTGACAGGAGAGACACTTCATATGGCCTCAGGATTCTACTCTTTGTTGAAGAAGCATATGAAGCTCAGTAGAGATAGCAAAGTATGAAGAAACCTCACTTCCTTAGGCAAAGAGAAATGCCAAAGAAAATTACCTGTCTGTGATGAGGAAAAGGATGAGAAAAAGGACTCTTTTCTGGAAGTGCACTAAATATTTCACTCCCAAGTGCAGGAATATGAGCAGACATATGTGCATGAAATCAAGTATGGAACTTCTATATTAAAGACCTACAAGACTTCAAGGACTCAAGATAGAACCCAAACCTGAATATAGTCAGATGGGAATGGTCTCGGATAACAGGTTCTGCAGGCAGTTGCTGGGAAGGGGATACTGGAGCACTGCTGTCTTCCCTGATACCCGGTGTGCCTTCATGGGTTCACTGCTCTCTGGTCTTGCACCCACAGAGATGTTCCCACATCTGGGCAGAATGTTCCATGCAGGTCCCTGGCTCTGCTGAGATAAAACCGCGTCTTCCTTCTCCCAGGTCTGAGGTCTGAACCAAAAATTGCAATAAAAGTCACAAAATCATAGATTTTTTAAGGTTGCAAAAGACCTCTAAGATCATTGAGGCCAACCATTAAATAAATCTGGCTGGTGAAAGCACCTCGTGAACGACAACATTTTCAGGTTATTTTCGCCCCAGAACCCAACACCTCTATATTCCTTAGTGCAGTGTGGCTAAACATTTGAATTATTGCTCTTAAATTTGCTTGTCTCCCATCTAGAGTGCAATTTTTTTCCTTTCTGCTCATAGTTTCAGCTTTCTGAATCCTTGTCATCTCCCTGGTCTCACCAGGATTTTTTGTATCTTCCAGTTAGGCCTCATCTGTACATCTGTTAACATGTAATTAATTAATTCCATGGGTCATTAATACATGCTTTGAATAAAGATCAGAAGTTCAATGAAGCCAAAGTAAAGTCTCTCATTGATTTTTGTGTATTCCAGATCTAACCTCAAAACTTGCCCTCAAACATATCTGTTCAATGGCAGTACCCTGACAGATACCTCCCTGCAGCTGGCTATACCAGGACTGTACCACTCATGCATGCTTTCCTTAACCCCAACTGGCAATATGTAGTCCCTCATTCCTGTCTGGACTACTCTTTATGTACAGTGGTGCATCCTGAGACAGTGATATCAAAGGACTTAGGATATCCAAATCTATCGCATACCCTGTGTTTTTCTGGTGTGACTTATTCTTTTGACCATGTGTTTACAGAGTGACTTTGAAAAATGTAAGAGCTTTCTCCTTCCCTGGCAGGAGCAAAGCACAGTACTGCCCACCTGCTGCTCTGCCTCTGCCAGCTTTGAAGTTGAAAGCAGGAGAAGAAGCAGGGAGACCATCAGGCCAGGCACCAGGGGTGGAAGTGGCCCTCTTGAGCTGGTCTGAGCAGCCTGCCCTGTCCCTTACTTCCCACCCCTCTTGCCAGCCCACACCCCCTTATCCTGTCCCACGAAATTGTTCCACCTCCAGCTTTACAGTCCTTGAGGACAGAGGCTTTGTCCTGTGGTCTGTAATAAAGCCGAGTTTATTGTTCATTCTCAGCTCTGCATTGCAATTTTCTCTGAGCCCTTGGCAGCCTTACTCAATTCCCTAGAGGTCTTTGCACATTATATTGGAAGTATACAAGCCAGCATCATTTTTTTTTCTTTTAACCAAGGTGGATGCAATCTACTAACTACAGTGTGTGCTATAGTCTTCTGTAAATACCACCAAGTCATTATTTCCAACAGTATTGCATACCTAGTTAATCCACATTGATTCTGATTTTTCGGTGTGAAGGTTATCTTGCATAGTAAATGTTGCAAATGTTGTTGATGCCTTTGATGATTAAATCCACATACTGTTCAACTCAGCTTTCCCTTTCAGAGGTCTTATTTTCCATGGCTAGTTTTCCCTTTTCTTGGCATTTACATCCTACCACTGATGGAAGGTGCTGGCTTACCCACGGAGCAAAGCCCTCACTTAAGGCAGNGCATCCTACCACTGACTGAGCTCAGTGGAAATGGAAGGTGCTGGCTTACCCACAGAGCAAAGCCCTCACTTAAGGCAGCAGGTTGTTTCTCACTATTGAAATTACTCTAGCTATCCTTTCTAAGTTTCTCAGTTTGCTATGCCCTGTGGTTTCCCCGACTTGAACATGCAGAGTATATGATCCCGCAAAGCAGACGGTACTAAAAAAGTGGAAAAGATACATATTTTCCTTTGGAAAACAGGGAGAAGGGCAGACACTGCAGAATGTGACTTGCTTTTACTCTCCTGAAGGCTGGGGCCAAAGTCAGGAATTAAAGAGGATGTGGAATCCTTTGCCTGTCTGTCAGCAGGATTTTTGGTGGTCAAAGAGTATTAGGTCAGTGTTGAAGCAATACTGACCGAGGCATGTGCTGTCAGTCTGTGTGGCAAGTTACTTTCTGTGCTTGTACCAGGTGGGATTATGTGGTATCTAACTGGTCACTTTCCCTTTTTTGAACCATCTTGACAACAGTTAAGAAAAAACCCCAGTAGCTAAGTCCTAGAAGGCTTTTCCTTGACAAGTCCTCGTAGACTTTTATGAATCTTGTTAATTCCTATGTTTTTAGAAGTTTATTTCTTCTAATGCTCTTTAAGTTGAAGATTATTTATCTATACCCTCTTTTTCTCCTGTTTTTATTATCAGAAAAACCTTTCTCCAGTTATTTGAGATCTCATCCATCTTTTTGACGTGCTCACAAATCAGAAGTGGCTCTCAGTTTAATGCAGCCAATACATAAAAGGTTTTAGGATAAAGTGCAGCAGTTTCAGCCAAAAGCATTAATTTACCAAAATATTATCTCGTCCATCCCTGCTTCAGTTCAAGCTTATAGCTGTGTTCACTGCAAGTTGATTTTTCTTTGTTAGTGCATATAAAAGAGACCTTAATGCACTAGCTTTCTTGCCACCATTTGCCAGTAAATGATCCTCCTATGGAATCATATACCTGGCCTCCCTTTTACAATTAATGTGCTTTTTATTAATCTTCATTCCCCAAATCTAAAATAGGCTTCCTGTTCTGTTTATCACCACTTTCTAAATAACAAGTGGCCACTAATGACTTCCAAAAGCTTTTAGGCTGCTCCACATCCATTCCCGAGAAACTTCAACACAGAAGAAGAAAATCCCTCGCAAAAACTCCTTCTGGTGTTATGGAGGATTTTGTCAGTTACCAGTAAGTTCCTCTATGTGATTTTCTATGCTTGGCAACAATATTAGCCCTATACTGGGACCAAAATTTTTCACCAGACTTTGACCAAACTTTTCACCACCAACCACTAGATAGATGCTTCCCTCACTGATCTGAGCATGCAGCTCCATAAACAGTGGTATGAATGAAGCCTGGTTTCACAGGACCACAGAGTGATTTAGGTGGGAAGAGACTTTTGGAGGCCTCTATGCAACTCCCAGGGCCAAGCAGAACTTGCTTGAAGCCCTCAGGTCCTGTTCTAGCTGAGGTTTGAAATCCTCTATGGGTGGAGAACGCACAACATCCATGCTTGCCTGTTCCCTCCATGAAAATGTTTTCCACAGATCTATTTCTTACAGTTGTTTAAAACTGGTGACAAGGAATACATCAGCTGCAAACAAAGCTTTCCTGGTGCCTGGGACTGGGATAAAACCTTCCTCCCACTCCCTCATATGGCTTCTCTGCAGTCTGCTGGGAGCTGAGCTCACGCTATGGCTTTTCTCTCCATCAAATCCACCATAACACCAGGGCTGCTGTTATGGGGTTTACATACTGGGTCTCCCTTGGCCTGAAATGCAGATGAAATTTATTATCACAGTCACCTTTGTTCCCTTTATCCCTCTGCTAAGTTTTGTTTCAGTACAGCAGCGGCTTCACAGACTTCCATGGAGCATGCACATGTTTGTACACACACAAACACATTCACAAACGCCTACGTGCATAGAAATTCCTGCAGAAAATAGCTGCGGGGGTTTTTTTATTTTCATAGGTTTTCCAGCTAAAAATCATAAACAATATATAATTTTTAAGCATACTCTTATGTGCTTATATATTAGCTATATTATATTTGCTTTAGTATGCCAGACTATATTTCACTTGGAGACAGGAATGATCCCTAGCAGGCAGAAGATTGCTGGCAAGACATGTCAACAGACCCACTTGCAGCAGCACCGTGCTGTCACCAGGAGAGCTCGTTTCAGTCAGGGTGGTGCAGTGTGGGGATGGTTTGATGCCTGAAGGAACAGGCAGGAGCCAGTGACAAGCATAATCCCAGGAGGAGCCAGGCAGGGGCCACCCCTTGGAGCACTGCCTGGTCACCTCGGAGGCCAGCAGCCCTATCATTTTTCTGCAGCTCCTAGCTTGACTCTAGAAATCAGGAGAGCAAAACAATATCTTTTCCCTCACTTTGCTCACCTGTACAGGGAAAACACCTGAGTGGAGGGGTCTGCCCTCCTCACCAAACCCAAAATAACATGTAGGCTGAGCACTTCTGAGGAAAGGAGAATTATTTTTCTGCTCAACAGAGCAAAACCAGGGCACAAACTAGCTCTCTACAAGCAGAGACAGGCGCTGAATTCATTGGATAATCAGCTGCAAATTATTTGCCCAGCTCTATTAATTAATGCTTGTGAAGCACTTGGAGGGTTAAATGCCCTTGAGCCATCATTCACCTAAGCTTTGCCCCCGAACTGACATCAATGAAAAATCCTTAATGGTGGTGGTAGCAGCAGCAGCAGCAGCACTGAATTGTCAAACCCTCCTGAGGCAAGAAAACATGATTTTTCCCTTCATTTTATGGTCTGTTGAATCTTCTGTTTTTCTTGTTATATAGCAGGAATAATGTTCATGGCCTTGGAGTATTCTTGTGGTTTTCCAAATGCTTCAGATTTAATTTGGCATCTTCCACATGCACAAAAATTTATTGCCTCATATACTCTTTCACTGTGAATGTTGTCCCTTCCCCAGTTCTGTGGAGGGGTCCTGGAGCCGAACAATGATCCCGTGGAGTTGTTTCTCAGCTGGTGAGAAGCCCTGCCTGGTGCCTCAGCAGACAGGGATCACACAAGAAGACAGCCCCTGATGGGGAGGAGAGGTCAGCCCAGACCTTTAGCATTGGCCTGAGCCCCAAACACTCATCTCAGAAAATAAATAAGAAAACATAATAAGATGCACACACAGGCTCTTTGCTACCAAGTCCAAACCCCAACATGTAAGAATAAGCTTTGTGAGCAGGGCGGTCTCCACAGTGAAAGGTGCCCAAGGGCAGGCAGCGGGGATGGGAATTTTCTGGCTGGTGGTGCCTACTCTCTGTCTGGGGCTCAGCAGGATGGCCCGGGGTCAGGTCTTCGTGTCTGAACCTCTCTAAGGGCTGGTGTTTGGGTTACCAGCTCTCCAGAAAGAACGTGCTTGTATTGCAAACAAAAGAAATGTATCCAGGTTATTCCAGATGTGGGGGCTCCTGCCTGTGATCCTGATGGACCAAGATTCAGATCCAGATAGGAGGGCTGCTGCCTATTACACTAATGGATCAAGATTCAGACTCCTGAGTTCAATTTCCCTCTCATCCTGTAGTTTCAGGGCTAACACAGCCTTCATCTAAATGAAGAAGTCTTATGGCTGTGTCTTGTGCACCCGAGCATATACCAGTTTGCATGGAGAAAGGGAATAATAAAGATGTCCCCCATTAAATCTGCACTTGACACTCCGGCTCCTGTCCTGCCACCCCTTGCCAATGCCATGTGGGTTGTCACAGTACATATGGTCAGAAGGGCACATGAACTGCAGCTTCAGGGTGCTCTGAAGCCAAAGGCAAAGGCAGGCTGCTGCAAAAGGGCTGTAGATCATCCTACTGCCATTGCTATTTCTTGCACAGAGGTATGTGAAGGCTGCGGCCGTTTGGCTAACGTACATCGTGACAGTGTTTCCAACTTGGAGACAAAATGCTTGAAACATACAATGGGTGAAAACACATTCTGTGGGACCAAGCAGGACCTGTCCAGTGCACTGTCATGGGATGGTGACAAAGTTGCTGCCTTGAAAACCCAGGCCGTGTTCATAGGAACACCTTAAAGGTCCATAGTCCTAATGGAGCCCATGACATTCTTCTGTGCATGAAGCCCATGTTTCAAAGCCCTTTTGGATGCTACAAAATCCATGGTGTTCTCCTCAGCATCATACAACTCTTCATGTAAGGCCATTGCCCCAGGCTGCATTGACACACTTCAGAGTAGTACAGATCTGGTCTGCAACAACTTCAAGGCAGACTGAAATTATGGCACTGAGCTAAATGGTAAATTGAGTCAAAGTCCAAGTCTGTAAGAAAACAGTGAAAAGCTGCCAGCAGCTTTCTGCCATAGGGCACAACACTGTGTGCGATACAGGTCACTGTTGTAGCTATATCAATTCAGATACGTACCTAAAAATCTCCTTTTTTAATGTATTTTTAGCTTTTGATTTTTCTTATTAAGCATCTGAAATTAAGGGAGACCTGCAACCCTGCTAGTGCTTCGCATTAGACCAATCTCAATTGGGCAGATTGCGAAGAGGAATAAATCAGATGATTCTATTTCCAGATTGGGATCAGGTCAGATAACTATCACCTCCCTTCCTTTGCCTGACCTCCATTAACTCCACCGTCAGCTCCTGCAGTGACAAGCAGCGTCCTTCACATGTTGCTGAGACATGTGAAATGGCAGGGGAAAGGCTTCCTGCAATGGCCTCGATTCCCATTTCCAGGTGCAGTACCCAGTGAGGATGTAGGAAGGCACACTGTGCCTCGCCTTTCCTAAGCTCCCTGCCCAAGGTCGCTGCTGCCAAACTCTGTGCTCTCAACGGATACGTGAAGGGAAAACTGGCCTCTCCCTGACCTTCAGCCACGTGGACACTAACTGCAGTCTGGGGCTGCACCTGGAGCTGCAACTGTGCATCCAACAGGCAAAGAGCAAAGCCCTGCATCGGTGCTGGCCACCGCTGGCTGGGAACAAAGGGGGCTATCAGGTTTGCCAGGAGGGAACAGAGCAGTACCAAATTGTTTATGCTGTGGCTGTGGGTGCAATCACCCTGGATTCACCAGGAACCTGAGGGCACACAGAGGGTGCGGGAAGGATGCGGGATGCCTGGAGAGACCATCCATCTCAACGGGTCAGGCTATCTACTGCTACTCATGTTCACACCTCAGCTGGGTGAAGAGTACCAGGTGCACCTGGGAGGCAGCCACGTTAATCGAGGCACGTTCTGTCTGGGAGGCAAATCACCTGTGTGGGGGTGAGAAAGGACAATTGTGGCTGTGGACAGTGCTACAGGTCGGTAATCTCTCCAGGAGACCCCAGATGGTGCATTAGTGGTTAACGCCACTGAAATGAAGTGGGGAGGGAAAAGAGAGGAGAGAGGCATGAATGGAAGGAAGGAAAGAAACAAAGAAAGAGAGAAAGTAAGAAAGAAAAATACTTGCAAATTTTTTGTTGCAAAAAAGCAGCTTTCACTAACGCATGGCCCTTACAGATCTGGAACATCCAGCATCTCCTAGACCAATAAAACTTCAGTATGCTATACCTGAACAAGGATGGGAAAACAGCAATATTTTCTTCTCTGGAGAAATCTGGATTAAGTTCCTGTGCTGGCGGAAAACTGTAGTGGGATTTTCTGTCTCTGTGCAGAGCCTATGCTTTACAGAATGTTGGTTTGAGCCCTTTCCTGCCTCAAGGACACCAAGTTCATCCTGGCACCAGGAGCTGCTCTGAGCCTGGATCCAGGTCTGACCTGGGAGGTACAGGGATATGTGCAATGGGTGTGTCCCCATTTGCCTGCTGTTGTGACTCTGGACGTTTGGCAGAAGCAGCTGTTGCCGGATGGCTCATGTTACCACTGTGGATCACTGCAGAGGGTGGTCTCTGGCCAATTCTCCATACAAATGCCCACAGCTAACAGCCTTGCTGGACCTCTCTGGCATGCACAGGCTGCCAGCGTGTCCTCACAGACCTCTGATAGGGGTGTCAATGAGAACACATCAGAAACATCATCTCGGAAGTTGATGTAACCACACTGCTTCATGGACTCTCATTTCTGTTGCATGAAAAGTGTTCCTTCCCCTGACCCCCTCCTTTGAAAGCTCATCTTCCAGTACCCTCTGCCAGCTTATGTGCTTTCCCAACACTCCTGCCTTTTTCTTTTGCTCTGCCAGGCCAGAATGGCCAGCATTGACTGTGATGCAGAGGTGAAAGGGGGCTGGTCTGCAGGGGCTCGGCCTGAGCTCTGCTGGGCTCAGCAGCCAAAGCGCCAGAGCTGCAGCCCCAGTCCAACCTGGCAATGTTCTCACCTGGGCATCAAGAGCCCTCACAGCCTGGCCAGCAACTCCAGCCTGACAGGAGAGAAGGAGAGCTGCCTGAACCTCCTCATGCTGCTCTCATTTGCTCACAAGCCTGGTGAGTGTGTGTGTGTGTGTTCATTCAAGAAGGGGATCGATTAATTAGGTGATGATGGGAGCAAAAAAGCTCTCAGGGCTCTGGGTCTGCCCCCTACCAGATTTTACTGGCATTTCCTGAACACTTCTTTTAGCTCAGTGGGCACAGCTTGTATGCAAACAAATACAATAACACTCAGTTATTGTTTGGTGTGATGGGAGCCTGGGATTGTTGGGGTTTTTTGGTTTTGCTTTTGTTTTTTTAAAAGTATTGTTTCTATTTGTCATTAAGGCTCACTTTCTAATCTGTCTTTGCAGGAGTTTATTCTTTTTTTTTTGACATGTGCCAGTTGCTTGTAGCCAGAGCTCTCTTCTCTGGCCTGAAAAGGCATCTAAGGCCAACTGGGGTTTTTTTTGTTTTCTTTTTTGTTTTTCTTTTTCTTTTCAGAGAAGACAACCAGAAAAGACAAGGGGAAAGAGAAGTGCTTGTAGAGAAAGACAAACATATAATTAGCAAAAATAAATACATAATTATTTGATGGTTTTCATGCGTGTCTCAACTGCTCGTGAATTGTTTCATCCAGATTGTAAAATATTCATATTTATATGTTACTCTGAAAGAGATGTGATGCCCTGGAGAGGCTAATTCTTGGTTTGCAGATTGTTTACAAGCTGTCAATTGCAATTTGAATATATTTGCAATTCATGGGGTTGATAAATAACATAAGTCACATGGCATAGTTTCTGCTTCTGAGCTATAGTACATCCCTGTGTAACACTAAGGTAGGCAAGCATTTGTCTCCCCATCTGCCTCTCAAATCACACATTTAATGGAGCAAGCAAATATAATACTCCAGAGCACCTCTGGGATCTCATAATAGTATTGTCTCCTGCCTGGCTCCCTGGAAAGCTCCCATCTCACGGCATGGTGTGTGGCCACCTTTGGCTGAGTCCTGTCGCTGTTACAACTCACACATGATCAGGATGAGTACTCTGTGCTTTTTCTCTGTAAGGCACCCAGCACGCTGTGGGACAGGCAGCCAGAAAGGAGTGAAAGGAAAACTGTGCCACTGACTGCCGGCTTTGTGTGGAAGGAGGTGGCTGAGAACCTGGGGATTCTGCTTCTTTATTCCAGACATGTGGGGGTGACTCAGTTCTTTGAGGGGTGAATAATCCAATTGTCAATACAATACAATTCAATTTTAAAATTGCATTTTACAATAAAAATGTCAAATGCAGCATTTACTTCTGGCTCCTACTTTTTCCTCTATATGTGAAGTGAACATTTTTAAGGGCTTCATAAATGAAGAGAAAATCTTTGAATATTCCTAGGTGGTGATATTATTATTTCAAGCAGTATGACTGCTTTTCATTTTGTTTCTGCTTTGTACCAATTTTATATGAAGGAATTGATCCCATTACTCCCAAAGAATTATACTAGAAAATCCTTTCACTTTATCTCGTGGTGTAACAAAAACCTGTCTCTTGTTATTCTCCTAAAACCATGGATAGTAATTGCATTGTCTGTATCTTGCAAGTACATAAATATGTGTACCCACTCTGAGCATCAATAATTTCAAATAGATATAATTAGTTTCAAATAGATGTAATTCTTTGTCTTGCAATACTTGTGGTGATCTCTGTCCTTATATTTGACTTTTTTTCCTAATTTTGAGTACAAATCTCCTTTCTGTAATGTTCCATCATTACTTCTCTGCATTGTAAAACACAAATTATTTCTTCTCTGGCAGACTTTTATATATTTGTGTCTTCTCAACTGTTTCTGAGCCTCACCTCATTTTGACTGATCTTTCCTGCTAGGTGACATTTTTCTCCAAGATTCTCCTTGGGTTTTTCTGGACTGTTTTTAGATGGTTGACGTCTTTCTTGAAGTCCAGTCTACAAGACTCAACTCTGTATCTGTCAGGACTGTGTACAGTCTCTTGCTGTAGAAATGTTTTTCTTTCAGCTTGTATTCATGCAGATAAATCCTTTCAAATAACAATTACTTGCCTTTGTGACTACTGAACAGCAACTATTTTTCTCCTGATTATTTAGCCAATTTCTTGTGTCCTGTTTTAGGAGGACCTGATTGTTTGCCTTTAGGGTACCTGTATGGTTTACACAGTTTTTTGTTGCTGTCATAAATCTTCCCAGGTCGGGCTCCCTGGCCTGTATGTGGTTTTGGGCATCAATCAGGTTAAGACAAGCTGGGAGGGGTCATGATCTGGGGGTACCCTGAGGACACCCACCCTGTGTCAAAAGGGTGGAATGGCATACCACAAAGTCAGCTGAAGCTGAGGGTCTCTGGGCTCACTGGGAGAGAGGTTGGGAGACTGACAGAAAAGGGACTACTCAAATCCTGAAACCGACAAACTCTCTAAAACTCGAGACATTCCTGCCATAGGGAGGATTACTTACTACAGTTTGTGATACCAAACCACTTGTTTTAATAGTGTTCTGTGTGGATACAGAACATTTTTAAGGAGAGTAACCAGTTTGATACAGTATCTCCAGGCAGACCATGCCCAAGTCTTTCCCACTCATTATGTGAAGCTCTTTGAACTGTGTCAACCCAATATTAGAATTTGCCATGTGTACAAAGTCAATTGTTACCCTGAGGAATGGGATGGATGATGACATGCTTAGATAGTAATGCTTTAAATTAAGATTCCTGAATATGCTTCTGATGTATGGAGGTTAATTAAGAAACTATTGTGAGCTGAATTAATACCATTTGCTTATTGAAAACATAAGTCATGAGAATTAGCAACAAAGTCATAAATATGTTTCCCTAAGGGCCAGATCCCTCAGCTCTTACACATTTGAGCAGTCCTTACTCATATGAGTAGACCCGTTGATTTAATTAAGACTACATGTATAAGTTCATTTATCTATATGACTAAGAAGTTGCATGGTTGAGTCCCACACAAGCATTAATCTGAAATGAATATGTTTTTAATGATAAATTGGTATTTAGATGGACTATAATGATTGTTTACATCCAGGCCTTGTTTAAATAAGTCTGGTTTAGCCTGCCAAGTAAATAAATCCAGCCTTTTATTAATAATCAAGTGACAGAGATCCAACAATTACCAATTAAAAGCAGAATTCTGACATAGAAAAAAAGCAAGTGTGAGGTTTCATTAGATGCATTAACACTACATATATTTTCACAGATAGCTGAATGAAAAGCTGGTACGTCTTGACCGCCAAATTGAGTGTCATGATCCCTGAGCCTGTTCTGAGGGAGTTTGCTCCAGAACCAAAATCAGGGTGAGAAGGAAGTATGCTTAGCTGGGAGGTCAACAACCCAGTCCATCCTGCTGTTGCAACCCACCATGGTCATGCCATGTGGTATTGCACTCTGGCATGTAAAAATGCTATCTCCCACCCTGCTACATCAGGGATTTCCTCCTGCTCCACTCCCACACCTTTATACTGTAGGCAAGCTAAGTGACAGCGAGCTCCCACCTCCTAAGCACGTGCTGGCAGCAGTGAGGAGCTGTACTCTTCCTCTGGTATTGTGAACAGGAAGAGATTGCTCCTCTGTGGCTGGTTTATCCCGGGTCCGCTGACCAGCACTGAATGATCCAACGGTGCGTGTATGGGAGGGAACAGAGGACTCCCTCATCTGAAAGATCATCTTGGACTAACCTGTTTCCATCTCTTCCACTGATGAAAAGCCTCTGAGGGGACACTTCAGTGTCCACAGAGAGCAAATGGTGCAGAGATGCTGCTCCCTTCCCTGTGATTTAAGTCACATACGAGATGCAAGCACTATTCACAGTGAGTGGCCAGGGCTTGGTGACTCTTAAGCAGAATAACTGTGGCATCAACTGATGCTGAAGAGTTCCATGAAACCTCTCTTTCTGTCTTTCTTTCTTCAGACACAGCACAGCTTCCTTTGTAGCTCTAGCTGGACCTGAGCATTGTGTCAGGTTATGTCTCCTATATAACATCTCCTATATGTTATATAGGAGACCCTTTTGGTAAGAAAAATTTGTGAGACTTTCCTCTTCCAGACTTGAGCTTAGTAATTTGGGGGAGAGGGAGGTAAAAAAAACCACAACCCTACTGACTATTGACAGAAACAGTTCAAATGGCTGTCAACAGCCAGAAGGTTTTCCTTTCTTTTTCTCCTCCCTGACTATATGCATCTTCCCAAACTTCATCTTGCAAGTCTTTAATGCTGTAGTCCTTGTTCCTCTTTTCAGTGCTAAGAACTGCCCGAGGACGCAGAGAGAAAGGTCTCCTCTGAACTAGAAGGGAACACCACAAAGAGTTTCCAGAGGCTGTCCCTCCTTCAAGACTTCCAGCCTAGGGTCAGGTTTCTTGGAAGACCAAGGAGTAGTACAAAGTCATAATAAGGCCTCACTTAAAGATCAAAATAATCTAAAGATAATTTATCTCAAATCTTAGCAAATTAATCACTGGAAATCGATATCAAAACACACTTTGATTTTCTGCATTGGGAAAATAAATATAATTTATTGCTTCACATTTTGATTTTCTGATGTCCTTTAAATCCCTCAAATCCATGTCACCCACCTAAGTGAAACAACTCATGAAGAAGAAAAAGCTAAACAATTCCTGCCTGATTTATAAGTATCTGTGATAAAAGGGAAGGTTGTGATTTGGAAGAGAGACTGCTTACTGTTAGACAGTAACTTTGTAACATCTATTTCCTCACCCCCAAAAAATTATTTGCATTGCAAACACTTTCTTTCCCCACCCCACATCAGAGGTATGTAATAAATATTACAGTTTAATGCGGCAAATTAAATAACGGTGATAAAAGCTTCCTAAGTGGCCTGGGAAGCTCTAGTATATTCAAGGATTTTGTATTTATCTCAAAGAGCATAATTTTTGTTCTCTCTCTTTTTCTTTTTTTTTTTTTTTAACTGCCAGCTGTTACCTGTGAAAATCTGGACCTATGGAGAGCTTGTCCTGCCTGGTCCAGCCTCTCCCTCTGTTCAGCTCCAGAGTCCTTTTAGTGGCCCCCAGAGTTGGCACCTCCTTCTGGGAGCTGAGAAGGTAGAAGTTAATGACAGCAGTTAACGCGTTGGATCATGAGGTCACGATGCCTTTGCTCCCCCTTCCAGCCCCTTCACAGCAAGTAAACAGACCGGGCTGGAGACTGGAAATGTGTCCTCTGGTACTTCCGCAACACAAACAGTGTGGTAATGGAAAAACAGTCTGTTTATCCTCAGAGTGTTAGCAGATGGCAGCTCCTTCCAGCTCCTGCTCTCTGCTGCAAGCCGAACTCCCCGGTGCATCCCCGGAGGCCAGTGCTGGAGACAGACATTCTCCAAAGCCACGCGCGGGATGTGCACCAGGCACAGACAAAGGTGAATCCCACACGCTCTTCCCAGGGGCTGGTGCATTGACTGCAAGGGAAAGGGCACACAGAGGTTACTGTAGATACACCCACTCTAGGTTGAGCGTTGCACAGATGCAACATGCTGCTACAAAACAGAGCAGGCTGGACTTCCATTACAGTAAGCCAGCAGCTGGCATGTCCCTGTCCTGTCCCAGGTGGCACCACAAGCCCTCGTGCCCACCCAGGCACCCCAGTTTGCACATCCAGTCTCCCTTACCATTCAGCAGGCAGCTCCATTTCAGCTGTTTCAGAACTATGAAGAGACAGACTCAGACTTCTTCTGAGAAGAGACAGAAGAAGCGGGGTCATAATCTTTCCTCTGCCCCTCTTTGCTGCATCTCCAGAGCCCACAGGTGCACAGCCTCTTTCCAACACAGCTGAGCCAGGTGCAAACTCCTCTGGGGACACTTGTTGCCCCTCTCTTGTCAGGGGCTACTGCCAGACACAAATGTCTCAGCTATGCTGTTCGTGGGAACGCTTCTCCACTCAGTGCCTTCCATAATTTGTTACACTTCAAATTTTCCACAATATATATGTGAGGCTTAGTTCCACAGTCAACCCAGGAGCATTTCTAATTTTGTTTGTGGGTTCTCAGCACCTTGTGTTGTGAAGGTGGGGATTGATGAGTACATGATGTACATGAGTAAGGGCCCCCTAATAAGGTAAAGACTGAACAACAACAGAGAAGATTACTGCTCTGCTGGCAGCCTTGACATGTAAATATTCACAGGGATCACTGACTGTCTATTTGTTCTCTGACAGAGACCTGAGCAGGAGTTCAGGGAGAGCACAGCTGGATGAGAACTGCAGTCTGCACTTGCAAAGCTCTGTGCTGTGCTCTGACCTCACAAGTGGGCTTCATGTCACCTCACTCCAGACATCCCATCTTTCTCCAACAGTAGTCACTCCTTTTACAGTCAAAGAAGGGAAATATGCTTTTGTACAGTTACTCATCTAACATACCTTACACAGCTCCTCTAGGAAGAGGTAAGCTGCTGCAAAGCCCTTGCAATGTCCTAGCTAGAAAGTAGGTGCCTTGTTGATACAAATGCCAAGCCCACCTATGTGGTTTACCTAATCCTGACAAGCCACAACAGAATTTGGAGGCTGCATCTTACTCAAGAGGAAGTGATGGCTCCTGCAAACCATGTATATATCTTCAGGAGGTTTATTTGCTTTTCGGTGTCAAAGTCACGATTACTCACTCAGGCTACAGCAGCAGTGTGTCACCCCTCAGTAACGCACTTCCTCTCAGATGCTTGGAGGGGCATCCTGCCCTGCTCTTGGCTCCCTACAGCACACCTGACTGTGCTGCAACCAGTCTGCGGCTGTTCTCTGTCTCAACACCCTGTCAGAGGAGAGCAGTGTAAGATCCCTCACAGGCAAATTTCAGATGTGTAATACTGATATGCTTCGTAAAACATATCAGCACATTTCAAAAGTTATTTCTAAAATTTAAACCCATGAGTCAAAAAATACCAGGGAGTGGAAAGTGTCCCACATGCCAAACAAGAACCAGCACACATATGAAAGCCAGTGAAGGAAATGGGCAGCAGCCAGTGACACAGCAGGAGCTGGTTTTCCCCTGTCCTCTCTTGTATTGCAATGCTTGTAAAATTCTAAACTCCAGCGGGAAACACAGAGGGGAAAATGCATGTCAGTATACAATGGAAGGGGGTGTGTGCATGATTTTCACAGCATTTAGGTTCATTCCGAACTTTTCATGGAGCTTTGGCACCAGCCTGACTTGAACAATTTATGGCAGAGCTGAAACTCCCTTCAAGGTCTCTCAGATCATAAGATAAGTCCTTGAGTGTTTCTGAGAATTTAAAAAATGCAAAACCTACCCTTTCTCCATCTGGTATACACACACCCTGATGGCCATCAGCTTTCTCACTGCACACAACAGTCTGGCTGTCCTGTTACTCTGACAGTCTCTAACATCACTTACTAGGCACAGTGTGAGGGGAGGGTCACAAAGCACTTACAAAGTTTCCTGGACCAAGGAGGGACGTGTGAGGACAAGGCAGATCTCAGCTTGCTGTGCATAAACTCACAGCTGCACACCCGTGGCATTTACCCTGCTGTGTCAGAGCAAGGCTCTCATGGAGAAGCTGCTGTTCCCAGACATCAGTGTCCTCCTTAACTGCAAACCTCTCACAAATGCATTGCCTCCAAGCCAGGAGTTTCAATGTCAGCCTTCATCAGCTCTTCAGCTTGTCTGTCACAGTATGGTGCAGCTGGAGCATCGACCTCATCACTGGTACTAACTGGGTCATTTATTCCACTGCATCGGTTTGTTCAGCTGAGTATAGGAAACTACACAGAAGGTAGAAGATCCTGTGTTTCTCTGCTAACCTTCCAAAGTCATGCCAAAGCATCAGAGGAGACAGAGAGTACAAGCAGCAGCAAACGTCTCAGGACATCTCTTGGGGCAGTAGAGACATAAATTGACATAAGGAACACCATTCAAATCAATCAAAATATTTACATCAATTGGGTTGGAATTTTTACAAATCTGTGAGTCAAAAGAGCAAAGTAGAATTAGGACAGCAGTAGAAGTTTTTTTGATTTTGCCCGGAAAAATATGAAGAAAGTTCCTTCCTTTAAGGCCATGAAGGATGAGCAACTTACTGGAGCAAAGGCTTTGTGGGTGATCAAAGCTCTGTGAACACCCATGTTTAACACAGGGAAGATGTGATACCAAGACAGAGTAGAATACAAGTAGCCATAAAAGATACAGAGGTGCTTCCTAAGTAAAGAGATTTCCCTTGTCACTTTACAATAGCTCATGTGAATGAACCCTACAGATACATTTCACAGAATAACACAGAATAGCTGAAAGTGGGAAGGGACTCACTGAGACTGCCTAATCCAACCCTCTGCTAGAGCAGATTGCCAGGACTGTATCCAGGCACATTTTTAATGTGTCAAAGAATGGAGACTGCACAACATCTCTGGGCAACCTCTGACATGGTTTGACTACACTAACTACTAAAAGTTTTTCTTACATTTAAATGAAATTTCCATTATGTCAGTTTGTCCATTACCTCTTGTGCCATCACTAGACACCACTGAGAAATCTGGCTCCTTCTTTAGTCATCCCCTCACATATCTATACACATTGATGGGATCCCCCTCTGAGCCTTTTCTTCTTCAGGCTGGACAGCCCCCGTGGCCCTGGGATCGCTCTCTGTATTTACACCATTCACAACTGACCTCCAGTAGTACTTCATGGATCACAGCCTACAGAGCCAAGCAATTCAGCCAGTTTTCAGTCTGCCTCACTGTCCTTTTACCTAGTCCATATTTCATCAGTTTTTCTGTGAGGATTTTACAGCAGTCAGTGTTAGAAACCTTACTGAGACCAAGATAAACAACTTTTACTACTCTTACCTCACACACCAAGCCAGTCATCTCATCATAGAAGGCTATTAGATTAGCCAAAGACAGTTTCCCTGTTGGAAACTCAGGTTAACTACTCTTAGTCACCTACTTGCCCTTAATACTTGAAAATGTCTTCCAGGAATATTCACTTGATCAACACAGGGATCAAGGTAAGGTTGACCATCCATTAGTTTCTGGGTTCTGTTCCTTGCCCTTCTTTGGGTGACTTTTGTTTCCTTACCATCCTTAGGAACCTCCCCTAGCCACCAGGAAATTTCAAAATTTCAAGATTGGCCTCAGGATGATGTTGGCCTTTTCCCTTTGTGGCCAGTGTATCTACAGAAGCCTGTTTTGTATTGCTCCACATACCTCACTAGATCCAGCCCCAGATGGTCTCTGGCTGTTCTAACCGCATCCCTACATGCACAGCATCTCTGTATTCCTGCTGGGCCACCTGATCCTGCTTCTACATCTTGTACAGTTCCTTTTTGTGTCTCAGTTTTGTCGGAAGCTTCTTGCCCATCCATGCAGACCTCCTGTCATATCTGCCTGATTCTCTGCCACTGGTGTGGACCATTCCTGAGCCTGGAGGAGGTCATCCTTGAAAATCAACCAGATATCCCGGACCTCTCTTGTCTGCAGTGCTGTCTCCCACGGGCTTCTTCCAGGCAGATCCCTGAAGAAGCCAAAGTCTCTTCTCCTAAAGCCCATGACGATGATCCTGCTTTTGGTTCTGCTGCCTCTTCTCAGACTCCTGAACCCCATCATCCCATGATCACTGCAGTCAAGCCTGTCCCAAACCTTCACGTCCTTCATAATGGTTCTGCCTTGTTTGTAGGTGCAAGGTCAATCTCCCCTAGTCAGCTCCTCAATCACCTGTGTCAGAAAGTTAGAAACAAATCACTCCGGAAAACTCGTGTACCGCTGTGTTTTCATCCCAGCAACTTTCAGGTAAACAATTACTTATGCAACTATTGGGAAAAAAACAATTGTAGAAACATCAAGAAAAATTATATATCCACAGATCAGTGTGCTAAGGTGAAACACTTGCAAAGTTTAAGGGAACATGATGAACTTACACTGTACCTGAGTAAATATGTGCACAGATTCAAAGACATCTTGAACCACAAATAGAAATTGAAATGGGAATTAAGATTGCTTTTAAGGAACAAATAAAGTAGTGAGGCTGGTGATTATCTTGAAAGTTAAGTTTAATTTTCACTAATCACAATGGGTTTTATGATGAGAATGCTGAAAGGACCAGGGTATGAAACCTTCACCACTATTGAAGACTGAAATTTAACTGTGTATATATTCACTCAGTTAAGGACTTTAACAGAAGCTGAGGAAGTAAAATAACATTTTTACATGTTTTTTGAGTCTTAATCAGCTCTTAGCACCTTTAAGAAACAAGTAAACACAGTAATTCTCATTTTACAGTTTAATTCCTCTTTCTTCACATTTAGGAAAAGAGAGGTAGGGAAGTTGAGCAACTTGCAAGAACAGGTATTAGCATGTAAGAGTTACTGGCACTTCATTCAAAGCTCATTTCAGATCACACTCCTCTCTGACTACGTTTCCAGAAATCCAATTATACCTGGCAACGCTGACAGCTTTTAAAATCTAATTACAATGGAAAGAATGTGGTTGCATTTTCGTAAGCATTTTATACCTTGCCCCATAAAATTATCCTGCAGAAGTGAAATTTGAATTAATTCCAGCTTGGATAAATGCACCAAAATCTAGGAATTGGCTGGGTGATGCAAACAACATGTAGCCAGAAACAGTGATGTCCTGAGCTGAGAGTGCATCCAGCAGGGAGCCACCGGGACTGGGTGAGATAAACTGTACACTATATCTGCAGGTTATACCCAATTTGTGGTGACACAAGCTCCAGTGAAGGCACATGACAAAGCTGCAAGGGCAACCTGGAAAAGTTTGAAATACATGTAGTGCATAATGAAAAGGAATCCAGACGGCATTAAATACACATTTAACATTGAGAGGAGCAAGTATTGAAAAGAAAAGAGACACAAAAAGCGAAAACATCAGCAGGACCCACCAAGCACTTACTAGCAATATCAGATAGTAAATGCAGTGTGTTTTGGTAGCACAAAAAAAATGATAAACAAAACTTAAATTGTATGATGTTTTGTATGCAGAAGACCCATGTTAGGCAGAGGGGAAAATGAGAATCCCTTTGTATGCAGTGAGCATGAGAGAGTGCTGACATTCATCTCTGAGTTGTAATTTTAAAAGAGAGAGGAATAAACCATACTGACAGAGGAAGAATTAAAGAATGATGTTATGAAAATGAATGAAATAAAGTATTTGTGATGAAAATCCAGCAAAATGTCCTAATATTGGATCCTATGACACTGCTAAAATTTTGTCATGGACTTCCTAGAAACATTCAGCGATCCAGAAAAAAAGCATTCTTACATGGGAAGGACACTCAAGGACGTTTATCATTAAAGATGCATTATGCATTTCTCTGCCACAGGCTGGATTTGAAGAGAAACTCCTCACAATTGATTAGAAAATGGATGCTGCAGAACACACAGGATTTTAATACTACCTAGGCAGTGGACAGCCATCATCTCCTAAGCAGGGAGGCAAGGGAGCAGCCCTGGGGGCCTGTTTATGTCCTCCTCTCCCGGGCACTCCCAGCCTGAGCTTGCTGGAACGACAGAGCTCATCCTCCATGGGTTGGCGTCACTCAAAGAGGGCTGGTGGGACTGGGGGGGACTGCAGGAACATCCGCCGGCAGCAGCTTGAGCCCCGGGGAGGGCTGGAGAAGGCATTCCCGGGAGGGGAGCGGAGGCGGGGCCGCATCAAAGCCTCAGCCCCGTCACTGGGAGCACAGCAGGCGCTACAGCCGAAATGCCGACCAGCGGAAGGAACCGGTCAAACCGTTCATGGATCAAACCTGAGAGATGGACAGCAAATTAATATTGAATGTACACATGAGAAGCAGCCATAAAACAGCATTGCAACAGTTGTGAACCTGCAGCCTATCTCATTTTTCCCAACCACATTCCCAAACAGCTTTCTTCTTCCCAGTACCTTTCTGAAATGAACAGTGCTTGCAGTGTTAGTTGTGTTGCTGGCATTTATCTGGGAGAGTGAGATCATGACCTGATTTCCTTTTCCCAAAGCTTCCTCCACAACAAAGGTCAGCAAAAGCAGTAGTTGATACACCTGAAATAGGCACAATTTGCAGCCTGGTGACTTTCACAAGCAAATCACCAAACATAGAAGCTCACTGGTGACTAGCAGATATATTTTTTATCTTAGAAATTTCTGATTAACAGAAAGACCAGTGAGTAAATTCCACATACTTCACACTAGCAGATATGTGTCTTTATCACTTCATTTCCTTGCTGCAGTGAGATATATTGTAATTGTCAAAAGAATGAAAAAAGTAATGGCTTGCAGCAACAATGCAAACCCCAGAAAACAGGTGAAATAATTTAAAGAACAGAGTGGTGAACTTGTGTAGTTACTGAGGTGGGTGGTTTATTAGTAATAAGGTGTCCCTGATGGAAAGATACATGTTATTCCAATACACTGCTGAAGGCTCTGCAGGATCTACCCTGCCATGAACTTCTGTTAGTTACTTATAAACATCTTGTGGTCTTCATTGGCCCATTCCAGACAAACAATCTTAAAGGACTGATATCAGACGTGCTCCTAAGAATGATTGCAACAGGAGGATATATGCCCAAGAGGGATCAGAAAAGTGGCAGAAGGCAGGATTCAGGATTTCAATGGCATGCTAGATTTCACACCGGCATTTTGTACATCCCTGCCAGATGGAGATCTCGCTTGATCCATGTGCAACTCTCTGCACCACAGGACTCATACTGGAATCATTAATCTGCTCTCAAACTTGATCCTACTCTAATCTGATGATTCTTCAACTAAATAAAGTGTTGGGCTTCCCCCTCCAAACCCATCTCAAAATACTCAGCTCCTCCTTCCTTTTGTATGCAACCTGGCTGGTATTCCTTCAAATCTCCTCCACCCTCCCTCTCAGCCTTGCTTGAACTTTCCTAAAGTAAAAACATATTTGTGCAGGGGCTTAATCTGGTGACAAAGGATTTTTGCTGTTAAATTTACACTGGGAACTTGTCCCAGACAGCACTGTGAAAAATGTGCTTGGACATTGACTTTGAAGGGTTTTGATTCTTGTGGGCACTTTGTTTTGCTTTCAAATGTTGGAATATGGTTATTTCAGTGATGGGTTGTGCCCATTTCAGCTGGAGAGGAACAATAGAGTAGCCAAGGTGTTTCCTTTCCTTGCTTGCTCTGTGCTAAGGAAAGCTGAGCTCCAGACTTATGGAAGGCAGAAGAGTGCTGGCACAGAGCATCCCACTTGCCTGCAATTAGAAAGGACCAGCCCTTATTTCTTTGATTTGTTATACCAGTAACAAGAAGAGTGAATCAATTAATCCAGCCTTAGCAGTGTGACATTAAACAATATAACTGTTAATTAAACCTCATTTTTCAGTGCAGATTTTAGCCTAAAGTCACAGTCTTGTAACAAAAAGCTTACCACAAAGCAGGGAGCAAAAATGGTTTCTCTTTGTGATGTCCTAAGACTGCACTAAGTTACACATCTGAAATGAAAATTGTGGATATAGGTTTGTGTATGAGACTTTGCATGTTAAAATATGCTTTTAACCTGGTCCTCTGCTTTTTGCTTCCGCATCCTGTAAGAAAGGATGTGAGAAAGGAAACTTCTGGAAAGAGACATTGACTAATATGTAACAACCATTGTATGTTGCAGGCAATATGTTTTCTTGCAAAAGCTCAGTGAATAGTGACTCCAACCACTACACAACTCCACTACACAGCCCTTGAGTAGTGTTGTTTTTTCCAAACATGGGCTTTAACCAACCTTCCTTGAAGTGATTTGGGGGAGCTCAGAGGAGGTGTTTGGTTCATAGGCAACTTTGCCAAACTGCATTCCTGTACTGTTGGTGCTGAGAAGTCTGAAGGATTCCAAGAGGACAGTTTCATACTTATGAGACAGAGTTTGGAAGAGACATGGGCTCCCTGGAGGTAGGGGCAAGCCTGTTCTCATGTGTCCTTATCTGACAAAGATAATGAATATGGGGAGGGGTCGTTTACATGAGTTGGACTACTAAGCCTAAAGCAAAAGAACTAAATAACAATTTCAGTATAATTTATGATAAAAAACTCCATAGAACATTTTTAGGTTGCAATAAAGATGGAAATAAATAAAAACCTATGCAGAAGCTGCAAAAGCAGTAGGCTTAGCATATATCACTCCTGGTCTGCAGGTCTTTCATAGAGACCTTTGACCGCGACAGGGAATTAAACATTGCTTTCCAAGATTCACTTGCAGTTAAATGACACATCTTGGAAGGAACAGATCTTTGTGTCTTAATACATTAGTTCTTCATTCATTGAGGAAACCACTATAGACTTTTAAGTGTATTTTATTCCTCTGTTGTTACTGTTTTCTCATATAAAGGTTGCTTGATGTTTGTTACACACAACTGAGAAGCAAATGTTTCATTAACTCCTTATTCCTAGTAGAACAAGCTACCTTAGAAATGAAAGTATGAAACAAGCAGGTGGTACTTTTAGCATAGTTTTTACATCAGTATCCTCAGCTGAGAAGTTGATGCTGACTTCAAGATATAAACCAAGTTAAGAGAAACAAATTGGTGGGAATTTATTTCCAAACAGAAGGAAGAGTATTTCCTGAAAGCAAATCACTCATTTGTAGCTAAAAGAATACAATAAAATATGAGAAGATAATTCATCACTTGATCTTTATGGCCATTAGCCACTATTTTTGTTTTCTTCCTTCACCAGAAAAAAAAGTCACAACTATATCAGACATTTCATTTCATCAGTCTTGAATTTGTGTAAATTCTGAGTACCTTAAGTCTCAGGAGCTTATTCATGTAATGAAAGAATCTTAAAATATTGTTGAAGTATTAAAAGTCATTTTTGTTCAGTAGACTCTCCAGTTGGAAATTTTAAGCTCTGTAAGGATAATGTGTAATGAAGATCAAAAAGAATGACTGAATTATCTGTAGGGGTCTTCTACATTATAGCAGGTATTTTTAAAAATGAATTCTTTAATTAGAACAAAGAACTGCTTATAACATAACATGTTCATTCATAGGTAAGTTACAAGCAAACACTGCTGACAATGCCTGTGGTAACAAAGTAACTCCCTTGTAAAAACATGTAATGCCAAAACAGAGGAACAGGAAAGTGATTTTGCTCCATAGCAACCAGTCTCATTTGACCTTTCAAATTCGAGAGACAAAATTGTCTGACCTTAATTCAGCCTTCTTTTTTTGAAAGAATGTCAATTTTTTGGACACTTTAAATATTATTAGAGAGCTGAGAATTGCAAAATGTAGTGGGCCTTATCTGGATCTGAAGAAATATCAGATACTGAGATACTTAGCAGAGTGTTTGTGTGCATTTCAGAGGACAAATATTAGAAAATGATCCAATATTTTATCTTCAAATTATCATTATGTCAGCTTCTTTAAGCCTGTGGTATTTACTGTGTTTATTCTTACCTCAAAGGCACTAATGAAGGAATATTTCCATTGAGTAAACAAGGTTTAAATACATTAAGATAGACTGCAAAATACTTGGTTTTGTATTGAAGTTAACCACACCTGGGGATAGTAAGTGTTTTATGAACCGATGTAAAACTCAAAAATATCTTCTAACATATTTAAATTTGTGATAATCACCACTTTAAATAGTAAATATGTGCTTACATATATAACATTTTAAGTTAAACAGTTGTAGAAACATACTTTTGAAAGATAATTACATGCCACACTGAGACAAATAGCATTTCTTTAAAAGTCCCTGAAAATATTGCCTTTGGGTTTTTTTGACGGTATTTCTTATGTATGAAAGACAGCACTCACAATTGTTTCAGCTTCATAAGAAAGGCTTTCCTTGCTTCTTCCACTGGTCCATGTAAGACGGGAATAGCTATTGTGTCTTATTGTGACAGTAACATGGTCAACAACTTTTTACTTAGTGCCATGTAACACCACTTTCTGACCCAGCATCATAAGGTGGGAGAAACTTGCAATGAAGCATTTAAAATTCAATTTTTTTTTAACACCTCCAGATGTCTGATAATTTATCAGCAGGAATCCTCAGTTTAATTTTACAGTGTCTGAGACACCAATGTGTGATTATTTATTTGGTTGGGTTTTTCTGCAAGAAGATGAGGGATGCACATTATGCTTTCCCGTCTTGGCATTTCACAGGCAGTAACCACTTTAGAATAAAGGGAATTCCCAAAGCCATGGAGACCCAAGTCAGAAGGATGCAACTAAAGTGGTGATAGCCTGAAGAGTTGTGCCATGTCTTGGACTGGAGCTGGGTTGTGAGTACAAGAAAAGCCATTCAGGTAAGGGAACGGAATTTCTCCTGGAATAATCTGCTGTGGTCTAGCTGGGATGTGAGGGTGTCAGTCCTGATTTGTGCCACACCTGAGTTTCACAAATCCTTTCCTCTAAAAGTAAGGAAACCACTTCTTTGCTTTTAGCAGTTTATCACAGTTGTAAGCTCTGGCTCCATCAAAGGATTTAATAGTCACAAGCAAAAGATGGTGAATATTTTATTCTTCTTGCATTCTCAGTCAGAGGAGGAACCCCATCCATTGCAGCAGTTCTGGACTCCTTTTTGCTCCAAAGCTCTTTTACCTCAGACCAACAAACACACGGTCCATAATTACTTCTAGCACCTCGTTTCCTCCCAACAACATGTTGCTCAAGATCTCTATGTTGAAAAGTCTGTTCTTTTAATAATTTCCAAGCCAGTTGCCTGTAACTGGACTTCCTAGCAGCGAGTCCTCCACAGCCAGCAGATGTTGCTACTAAGCAGCAGAAAGGCCAACACATCCCCTTCCTCCAAAGCTCAGAGCAACTTAAGTGCTTGGTTTGTGTCTACAAGACCAACCCCAAATGTTGAGCTTGAGTCATTTGTGGTTAGAGTTGCAAGAAGGAAGTAGGGAATCCTGAACCCATTCAGACATGGAGAAGCTAAGTGAACAGCAAAGTAGATCTTGGGGCATACTCATTCTCTTCAGTATTAGGAATTTTCTGATAGTTTGTGGCTTTAAAATTTGTAAGATCCTATTAGTGCTAGACCACTGACTTCAGCTAACACACATCTGCTTTACTCTAGTGTCCAATCAGTATAATTAAGTCTGTCAGACATTCAAAGACAAATGCTATTTTAGGTATTTTGATAATCATTTTAGGCACTTTTTCTGGTAATGCCCTAGAGCAGTGCATGGAGTAAATTGTGCCACTCAGGCAGGGAACTTCACAAAGAAATTATAGTTGCTCTAGGGATCATCTTTTGTCATAGGGTATGTTGTAAAGGACACTTAAGGAAGTAAATTCAGAGGGACTTTCTTATCTTTTACTCTTCCGGACTCTTTATATTGTTCTTGTTAGCAGTGAGAATGATGGTTTGCACGAGAAAGTCATCTTGTTTCCTGTTGGGATCATTGCAATGCAGGAGTTGTGCAGGTAGCAGCACTGAGGGAATTTCCAGCGGCTGTGGAAAGGGTCAATACCATAAGATGACACCTTCATAAAGGGAAGTGTTTGTGCAAACTCAATGACTTCAATGTGAACGTTGACCTATTTTGCAAATACAGTGTCAGCGGTGGGGAGGGGAGGAGAGGTGAAGTTTCCTAGGGAATTTCTTTTGTTCATTTTCTATTGCTTATTTCTGCTAAAAAGCCATTGATTTGGCATCTTTTAAGGAGGAACAGGAAACTGAGACTGCAACGCAAAAAAATATTCCTGGAAAACTGAAACATCAAAATGCAGCTCTGCTTTTTTTTTTCACATTAATTCATCCAAAAATTCCCCTGAGTCTCCCCTGAGGGAGGGAAAACACTGGGGGGAAAAAAATCTCATTATCTTACTGCATTGCCACTTAACTGCTTGTCAGCTCCCCTCTTGATGTTTATGGTTCCTTATTAGTCCTGTCACTGACGTATACATTCAGAGGAGAAAGTACATCATTTAACAAGGAACTTTGGGTAACTTTGGACTAGGAAGCTCATCTACCTTCACTGTAATGCCTGGACAGAAGTCACTTCTGTAGCACTTGCTCTATCTCCCAACTAAAGGTTTACCTCGAGAAAACTGTGCTCCAGACATACAATATAAATTTGCTTGAAAATTTGACCCTTCCCCATGAATTATAGAATCATAGAACTGTTAAGTTGGAAAAGATCTTTCAGAACATTGAGTCCAACCTCTAACTGAGCACTGCCAAGTCCACCATTAAACCATGTCCCCAAGTGCCGCATCTACAAGCGTTGTAAATACCTCCAGGAATGGTGACTCAACCACTTTCCTGGGCAGCCTGTTCCAGTGCTTGACAACCTTTTCAGCAAAGATATTTTTCCTAATAGTAAACTTGGCGTCATTTCCTCTTGTCCTATTACTCGATACTTGGGAGAAGAGGCCAACCCCCACCTGGCTAAAGCCTCCTTTCAGGCAGTTGTAGAGAGCCTCCATTTCTCCAGGCTAAATGACCCCAGCTCCCTCAGCTACTCCTCATCAGACTTGTGCTTCAGACCCTTCCCCAGCTCCGCTGTACTTTTCTGGACTCACCAGCACCTCAATGTCCTTCCTGTTGTGAGGGACCCAAAACTGAACACAGAACTCAAGTTGCAGCCTCAGCAGTGCCGAATACAGGGGGACAATCACTGCCCTGGTCCTGCTGGCCACACTTTTGCTGATTCAGGCTAGGATGCCATTGGCCTTCTCAGCCACTGGGCACACTGCTGGCTCATGTTCAGCCACTTTCAACCAGCACCCCCAGGGCCGTGACTGCTGGGCAGCTTTCCAGCCACTCCACCCCAGCCTGTAGTGCCACATGTTGTCATACAAGGACAGGACCCAGCACTTTACCTTGCTGAACCTCTTACAGCTGGCCTCAGGCCATTGATCCAGTCTGTCCAGATACCCCTGCAGAGCCTTCCTACCCTCCAGCAGAACAACACTCCCACTCCACTTGGTGTTGTCTGCAAACTTGCTGAGGGTGCACTCGAACCCCTTGTCCAGATCATCGGTGAGGATATCAAACAGAACTGGCCTCAGCAGTGAGACCAGAGGGACACCACTGGTGACCAGCCGACAGCAGGATTTAACTCTATTCACCACCACTCTCTGGGCCCAAGTATCCAGCCAGTTTTCCCTCCAGTGAACAGTGCACCCGTCCAAGCCATGAGCAGCCACTTTCTCCAGGAGAACACTGAGGGAAACAGTGACAAAGGCTTTACCAAAGCCTAGGTAAAAAACATCTTCAGCCTTTCCCTCATCCACGAGGCAGCTCACCTTGTCATAGAAGGAAATCAGGTTGGTCAAGCAGCACCTGCCTTTCATAAACTCATGCTGGCTGGGCCTCATGCCCTGGTTGTCCTGAACATGCCATGTGATGGCACTTAAGAGGTCTGGTCCATGACCTTCCTGGGCGCCAAGGTCAAGCTGACAGGGTTGCAGTTCCCCAGATCCTCCTTCTAATGCTTCATGTAGATGAGCATCACTTTTGCTAACTTCCAGTCAACTGGGCCTCCCTGGTGAGTCAGGACTGCTGGGAAATGATGGAAAGCAGCTTGGTGAGCAACTTGAGTCAGCTCCCTCAGGACCCTTGGGTGGATCCCTTCTGGCCCCATAGACCTCTGTGTGTCTAAGTGGTGTAGCAGGTTGCTGATCATTTCCACTCGGATTATAGGGGCTTCATTCTGCTGCTCATCCACGTCTTCCAGGTCAGGGGGCAGAGCACCTGGAGAACAACTGGTCTTAGTATTACAGACTGAGGCAAAGAAGACACTAAGTACTTCAGGCTTTTCCTCAGCCTTTGTCACTATATTTCCTTCCACATCCTACAAAGGATGGAGATTCTTTTAGCCCTCCTTTTGTTGCTAATGTATTTATAGAAACATTTTTAGTTGTCTTATAAAGCTCCCTTCTGGAACTCACAGGGAAATTTTTCGCGGAGTTGGTTTTGAGTTGTCTTTTTCCCTCAGGAAGTGTCAAAGTCTAAAGTTTTCCTGCAGAAATAACCCTTTCCTTACCCTCCTGAAATGACCTAGGACTGTAGGACTGACTGAACACAGGTTGCAAAAAATACGGAAGAGTAATAGGATGTATCTCATGTGGTATGTGCAGCAAGTTTTACAGGACTGTAATTTTCAGACACAGGTAGAACAGAGATACTGTTTCATCCATTTTGTAAATAAATGGCCTTTATTATGTTGCTAAACATTGAAGCATGTTTTACAGAGAGGCCAAACACGAAAAATAAATAGATTACATAATTTCTCAAAGGTTCATCTATCTTCTTCACTGTTTAGACATATATAATTACTATCTCTCTAACAAGCTTATTTGCTAAATAAGGGTATTGATATCCTGCTTGAATTGTAGGATAAACTAAAACCCAACAAACACATGTATTCAGCAAAAAACTAAGACATGTCGCATCATGAAATATTACAACACTTATAGCACCATTACCAACAATGTTAAGAGTATAACATTTACATTCAATATCTCATTATTTTTTCTAATTTAGTCAAGGCCTGAGACAAGGGCCTAGTGAAATCCTACAGAAAAAGAACAAGGATTGCTGATGCCACGTCTCCATGGCAGCGCAGCTAATTTGGCAGGACAGCACAGTGCACAGAAAGAAAAAGAGGTTATTTACAAAGATATCTTTGATAAAAAGGGCTTTGGGAACAGGAAAATGGTCGGGGGGGGTTGGGGGGGGAAGTCACAAAACGTTCCAAACCTTTAAAATAAATTCTTTAAATGAGTGAGACAAAATAAATTGAAGGAAAAATTTCTTGAGTCAGTAAGCACAGTGAGTTTCATCTTTGTTTGTTGTTGTACAATGCTATAAACCACTCTGAATGGCCCAGAATAACATTAGTGGTTCTGTGTATTGTAACCACTTCAATCAAGGCCTTTTGTTTTGAATCACCTGCCCTGCCTGCATTGGAGCCCCTTTTATAGCCCAGTCACAGCACAGAGATCTAATTTAGTTCCACATACAAAAAGAAGCAAGGAAGAAAAATATACCCATCTCTTACTTCTCCTTGCTTGAATCCACAAGAGAACTACTGGGACAAGAAATGGACCAAAACGGCTAAGAGAATATTTTAAAATTTCCTCAACCTACAATTCACAAACAATTTCTAAATGACATTGTTATAACATTCCCAATGGATGCAGATGCCTAGCTGGACACAGGTGAATTGGTGTCCTAGGGCAGCGGGCATGCTTTCCACACTCCCATGAAAAGAAGAGGGGGATGAGGAGGGCTCACCCCGCAGCACACGCAGCAGTGGGCACAGGGCTGTAAATAGCTCCCACGGAGAGAGGAAGGGCAGAGAGCCTCAGAGGATTCAATGTCGTTAATCTTCTCTAGCACAGGGCTAGCACAGGCAATGGACTGAGACTCTGCCCTCGGTCATGCTACAAGTCTTTTCCAGTACATTTCCATGTTTTGCCTGCAGAAAGAGTCCAGTGCATAGGCCCACAGTGGTTAGTAAAGCATCAGAGCCGACTTTCTGTTAAATATAAACTCTGGCAGACATTGAACTGCTGGTTTCATCTTGTGAGACAACCTCAGACCAAGGAATGCACCATGTCTAGCACTGTGTGCACGATCACCTTGCTTCTAGCTTGTTATAAAAGGATATTTCCCCCATCAGTTCCCTGGCATGGAGTGGAGCTCAGACAGAGGCTGAGAACCTTGAGCTTTTAGGAAACAGTTCCTTTGGCACAACCACATAAAGACTTTGTGTGGGAGCACAATGCCCCAGTCTGGCCATGCTCCCTTACAGTGTCATGAACCAGAGCCTGCAACATCTAACCAGGCAGGTGTCTTTCCAGCATGAGGTCATGTCCAGCATGTGATGGGGTCATGTCTCTCAGCACCACGGGTACAACTCATGTTCTTTTGTGTTCTCGATGCTACAGCAGTAAATTTGACATTGCTCTAAAGGCAGCATTGTAGTGGATAGTCTGCAGATGCGCATATAAATACAGTGTGTGTGTATGAACCATTTAGGTTCAGGGTGTGAATTAGCTAAACACAACTATAATCTTCACAATATACACTAATGAAACATAAGCATGAGACCCCTTCATGGGACAACTTCTGAGCATCCTCATCTTGAATGAACCTCTCTCCTGGAGGAAATTCATTTCCATCTAAAAACAAAGGGAAAAAAATATTTTCCAAGTCACTTATCTACATCTCCTCATTAATATTAAGTGTGATGTTACCACTTACTAAAGAAATAATCCCACTGGTTTTCAGTCTGCTTGCTACTTTCTACTACAAACGATTAATATATTAGAAAATTAACTTGCAGATGAAAGAAAAGAGCAGCCTGTGGAAGTTGAATAATGACCTTATTTTAAGATTTTCCCTTGAGTAACCCCCACTGTTGCCTCTTACAAAGGCAGGAAAAATTATATGTGCACATCTTTAATGTCTTTTTTGAAAGCTGATGAAATGATTAGTGATTTGAAGAAGTCTGTGCAGATGAAACAACAGCAGCAGGAGTAGCAGCCAGTGATATTAACTAGAGACTGCGGTCTGGGAGCTGCTGTTCTGCAGTTCAGAGAGAGAAAAACTAGCAAGCTAGATTATAATTAATAAACTAGAAGCAAATTAAGATAATATGGGGTGGGGTTTGGAAACAAATGAGCTCAACAAATTTAGAAAATGCAGCTTTCTTCACAAGTTAGAAGCAATTAGTGCATGTTTGTACCTTGCGCACTTATCCCACAAACACATGACAATGTGTAATATCCAGTTGCTGAGGGGACCAAAGAGATCTTATCATTGCACTTCACAAGGGGGAGCCTTTCTGCTTTAGTAAATTAATTCCCTGGGTTCTCTCTTACTCCCCTAACACCTGGTTGTTCTATTCTTGCACTTGGACCTTGCTGGATTCTTTTTAGCCCTGTCTACAAATGCCTTCTCTGCTGACACAGAAAGCCAGTAGAAGGCAACTCTTTCTCTGGGGGATGTATATGCCATACACCATCTGGCACAACCAGTAGTGCCTGCTTCAACAATATATTTCTTATATGTCCTTAGACAAGTCTTTGCTTTGTTCTTCACCCTTGAATTCTCTTGTACTGCTGTTTAGAAATCGTATAAATATTGCAGAAACTATGTTAAAGATAATGTAATAAATGTCTTGTCTTAGTAGTAAACAGTCCTTCTATTTCCATTTCTTGAGTAGAATGCAGATTTCATGGACCAGAAGGCTTGAAAAGTCACATAGCTGTTAATGGCACATCACTATTGACCTCCCGGGGAACAGTCAAGAGTCATCATTCCATCATCCTTGCACACTCATACAAGAGGGAAAGGAGATAATCCTTTTCTTCTCCCTTTAATGTCTTGACCAAAGACAAGGAAGAGTAACAGTCCATATGCAGGAAATGAAAGGACTGGTCCCTCTGTGAACCTCAAAACCATCATAGTCATTTTGCCATATTCCTCTGAGCTTCCCTGAAGTTTCATAGGCTGCCAGAAGGATACATGGCTCTTTCCAAGGGCATCATTTCCAGGTGTGCCCCTCTTGATAGGAAACCCGCAGATGATATAGTTGCCTTCTGGAGTAGATTGCTTTGAACTTCTGAATTACTGTGACCTTCCCTCAGGGTGGACAAAGAACTTCATACCAAAGCCTGGCCCAACACCAAGAAAGATCCTATAGCACTTTTCTTAAGGAGAACAATATTCAAATTTTCCATGTCAGATAATTCCCCCTTTAATATCTGCAAATGAAAATTGGAGGCTAAAGACGTCAGCCTGTAGCTGGTCTTTCTTCTGCTTCACTGTTCGACCTGCTTGATGGGGGGGTTGGGATGTATGCTCTTTGTGCTTGTTCAAGAGGCAATGCTAAAACCAAACACAGTCTCAGCTACACGGTTTGGAGACAAACTTTCAGTTTACAGACATATCAGACAAACTGTAGCTCCAGATGATCTGTAAATACAAGATGAGTAGTTATATCCAAGCTGAGGACCAAAGAGAGGATGTATGGATGAATGATATCAGATGTCAATGAACACATTGCCTTGACATGCTGTTTTACTCCATTAAGGTATGTCTTGCTTTCCTAAAATGGTAAAACTAGCTACCAAATTAAACAACTTGTTGATTCTATATCCTACTTTTACTGGGATATCATTTTTCCTACTACTGATCATGTCCAACTGACATTCTCAGCTACTGACCACATCCAACTGACATTCTCAGCAGGATTTGTTTCTCAACACTAATGTAGCACAGAAAGAATATTAAAAGTTAATGAATGAGAGGGAAGGAATGATGTATGAGGCTCCAGAGGAAGACTCAGCAAATATAGGTTGGATTTCAGGCTTTGTCATGGGTTTCCCACAAAATGTTGGTCAAAAACCAATTCATGCAAATGGTAATTAAAACAAGGCCAAAGCAAGGACTCAAGTACTGGCTCACAATTGTCTACACTGTTTAATTGTTAACACACTCTCTCACATGGCTTTGGCCCATGCTGACTTGATTTCCCCCAGACAATGTCAATGCTCAGTTCAGAGGACAGCATGAAGCAGGGACTGCCCCCGTGGGCAGCTTGGATGGAGGAGTTCCCCCTTCCCCAGTCACCGTGGGGGAGTGCTTAGCCTTGTGGACACAAAACACACCATGACTGTCCTGAAGAGCCAGAGAAGAGGCCCTCTCCTACTTTATTTGCTTGTGTAGATGTAGTTGTCCTTCCTGCATTGATTTGTCTGCCCTATTTAGACTGTAATTCTTTGAAACGATGCACTTTTAATATGTATTTGAATGATGCCTGAGACAATGAGATGCCAGCCTTTGCTGGGGGTTGCCTTTGCTACTGAAAGGCTTATTAGTGAAAAAAATAACATGAAGAAGAAAGGAAGGAAGACTATTCAGCTCTCAAAACAGCTCTTAGTTATTCTTCTTTTAAATCCACCCATGTCAACAGCATATCTTCATCCTACAGTGGGGCTTTACAGCTGTCAGAGTTTGCAGACTCAGGACTGCAGCACGTGTTAATTCTGAACAGACAACAACAGGGACTGACAAGACAAGGAAATTTTCCCCAGTGACCTCCCACCACTACCAGAATCATCCTTGTGGCTCAGTCCCTTGACTATCCTACATCATGCAGTTCTCAGAGCCCTCGGTGGTGGCCTCAAGTCACCAGAAATCTGAAAGGACCCACATGCAGAGAAAAGCCTAAAAGCCTTTGTTTGGGACCAGAGTGTTCCTGCTGCTGACCCCAGGTCAGGACAGCAGCATGGTTAGTGTCCCGGTAGAAAGGCAGTGTTAAAAACAGGCATTTGCTACTTGCTTTGAATTGCCTCATGTTATTTCTTAGCCAACCTCATAAAAAGTTCATCAAGACACCCATGTGGAGGGATAGAGAAATTAAAAATATAGAGAAAAGGACTCTGTCACTAATGAAAAGACCAAAAGCAGCTCAGAACTGGCCTCTTCCAATTCTGTTCTTAACCAGACTAATTTTCAGCATCACCAGTACTGACTGTCTCCCCTCAAACTCTCCTGTCTTAAGAGCCCTTAGACTCCCTGTTACTCCAGAGTAACAGGTTAACTTGCTAGAGAGGCAAAGAGCAGAAAATTCTTCTTCATTGCCCATTCCTCATAAGTCTGGCTCTTCCAAACACATATCTCTAGCAGTGAGCTCAGTCTCTAGAAGTGTCTTTCATCTTTGGGAGTAGGCAAGCTATTATAGATGTCATCCTACACATATATCTCCTCCCGTCCCAGGAGGCAGTGCTCCTCATCCAGCCCACAGCCTACCCTCTGCAGTACCTGTGCTGGTGGGCAGTGGCAGTGGGTGGGCACAGCCCTGAGGCGGAGTGGCCACAAGGGAGCAGCTCAAGGGCAGACAAGGGCTAGAAGCCTTGCTGGGCAACAGGAACCCGTGGCTGTACAACATGCATGGAGGAGCAGCATTAATTGCCCAGAGTAGACATAGCAGAAGTTTCCTATGATGCTCCAAAGTGGGAGCAGTCAGGGGTCTTCTGCCCTCCCCAGGACCTTTGATGTACTCTCAGAAGTGCAGTGCAGGTATAGTTTGGGAGAACCTAAAAGCCTTGTTTGTACTTTTTAGCCAGAGTTCATAATCCACCTGGATATCACTCATCAGCAACAGAGCATCAAACAGCTCCAGATCAGAGAGTTCCCTGGCACTGCCTATTACATCGCTGTTTTGTTGTCATTAATGACATTAAAATGTCAAACTTGCACCCTGTTTGCAAGCTCTCTGTTGCACAAATCAGTTTATCTGCACAGGATCTCCCCACAGTCACATATTGGCAAAGCGAATGCAAACTGCCTATACTTTTTACCTCAAATGCTGTTCTTCCATATTTGAAGTCAGCTGAATAAATCCTGAGTTGCCCCAGGAGAGTTTAAAAGGAGTTTTCAAGAGCTGTGTATAACTCCTGATGTTCAGATTGCCTTGATACATTTTCCAAACAAAATTATTTTTCTAGAAAGAGTTTTGCCCCATGTGTGCCAGCCACTTTTAAGTAATTTAGCACTATTGCCTTCTGTAGTCTATAACATAACTGATGCTCTATAGATGAACTTGTTTAGGAGCTCTGGGATCAATCATGCAAAATGTTTATCCTTCTAAATTCCCATGAGAAGCTCCCAGCTCTGCAATAGCAGATCCTAAGAACAATCCTTGCATGCTATATTGTTCTTTGACCAAGTAAAATATGTAACTCCAACATAGCAGCAATACAGCGACAGCCAGTGCTCATGAAAGGACTACATTTTCTTGCTGAGCAATGCTGTCTTGGAGCACACTGGAGACCACGAATTGTGGCACTGAGCCATATTAACTTCTCCTTCTAAACATTTTGCAGAAGGGAAACTCCATCTTGTTTCAACATGTCAAAACCCAGCATAGCATTAAAAGAAAATCCAGGTCACCAGTAATCATAAAAGGCATTGAAATGAAAACTTTTGTCAGGTGGGGATGGTCAGCTAGGGAGAAGTACCCATTGGTTTTCCTCCTGCCAAGGTGTTCCAGCTCTTTTCTCCACATCCTGTTCTATGCTATAGCCTCTCTGCTCAGCAGACCAGACCTGCTTCTTATTCCTTCAAAAGAGCTGGTGTGCTAGACTCCCACTCCATTTTTTTTAGCTGTAGCTGTCAGTGTCTTAGCAACAGCATCACAGAAGCATAGAATAGTTTGGGTTGGAAGGGACAACCCCCCTGCCACAGGGAGAAATGCCACCCACTAGATCAAATTTCTCAGGGCCCCATCCAACCTGGCCTTGAACTCTTCCAGGGATGGGGCATCCACAGTGTCTCTGAGCAATATCTCATTTACCTGCTGTTGTCCTTAGGCTCTTCTCTATGCAGCCTTCTTCCTCCTGCCCTGTGCCTCGTTGTTCCATGAGGAAGTGTTATGTCTTTTCCATTACACCTATTATTTGCAGTCTGGTAAGCTCTCCCTGGGAAAGAAGATTGCAAGCAAAAGAGCAAAGCTGTTTTCTCAGGGACAATGTTTGCTTTCTGGGCCCCAAGAGTGCCCCATGATGGTCTCAAGGCCTAGTGTCCTGGATGACTTGGCCATGAGGCTTAAGGGACCACACTAGTGATCAGAGCAGGGAAACTCTTGGGCCTTCAAGGTGTTTTCTGAGGGTGGCTCAAGAATGAGAGAGTTCTTTGGCTGATGGACTTACAGCACACAAACCTGCCAGCAACACACAGCCTCTGCTACAGCTGTGAGAGCTCAGACTCTTTTCTTCTCACTCCCTCAAGCTCCTGCCTTCCTTAGCAAGCACAACCATTGCCCACAGCACATCTACAAACACAAAGCATGTGGTTAGAAAAAAGCAATTATGCTCTTAAAAACAAAAGAGTTGGCGTTTGCATATATCCACAATTCTGTATGTTCTTGCTTGAAGCTGATGGCCAGACACTGACAAAGTATAAAATCCACAGATGAACACTGAAAAAGTTATTTTATTTTCTTCCTTTCTTTCTTTTTTCCCTCTTAAAAAAGTTGCCTGAGCTACATTCTTATCAGCTGTTTGAAGTCATTCTCTCGAACACGTTACCGTAGCCAGTTTTTGTGAGTGCCTGCACATTATGATGCTTAAGAAACAAACAAACACAGGGCATATTTCATATTTCTTTTTGTCTATCTTCCCTTACTCCATGCAAGCAACATTTTTTATAATTCACTCTGTAAACTTTTGTGCTGGCTGGTAAATCAGCAGTCAGGATAAAATATCATATGGCTTGAAGTGCTTTGCCTTGCAGTTCTGGATATCATTTCACCATTTTCTCTCATCCCACACACATACAGACTGGGGATGACTTGAGCACATGTAGTCCCATTGACCTCACGTTGAGCTCCTTCCCACTGTGGTACCAATGTGTTGAATGGCTCCAGCTACAACTAAATCCCAAACTATATTCCAGCATGCTGGTGGAATAGCAACATCCTCAGGCTGGGAACATAGGCCAGGACATTCTTCCTCTCTGTGCACTTGAGGGGTGCAGAACCCGGACACAGAAAATATTTCTGCCCAGATCTCTACAGCTGCAGGTCTGTGGCATGAGGACGGTGTGTCATAATCAAAGACAATCTCTTGCCAAACAGAGTGTACACACTTGCCTCTGCTATGATGTTTGCCTGATTCTCGTAGCATATCAGTCCTGCACCATTGTCTGGGTTGGTGAGAGCTGAGCTGGGTTGTTAATGTTCTTGGGGAAGTACAATGGCTTTGGAGGCTTGGGCCTCCTGCTTGCCTGATGTGTTTCCCTAGCTTAGTGCCAGCACTTGCTGAAGAACAAGCAATAATGTTTATGGCATTTCTTAGCTATTTTATACCCAGGAAAAAAAGCAGCTCTTAATAGTACAAGATGAACTTGGCACTCCTAATTCTTGCCTAACTATGCATTACTCTCATAGTCTCTATTCAAAGCACAATTCATTGTTAAGGTTCCTCTCCAGATGCCACATCAAATCTTGCCTCTCTCTGATGTTAACTTTGCCTGTCTTTAATAATCTAGGCTAAGAATTTTGTGCATTCTGTGTGCCTGGCTTATCTTGAATAGAATATTTGCTTTAATGTTCAACACATTTTAGAACAACTGACTCATTTCTGAGAAGGAATTAAGGAATATTGTTTTGTCCATGTTAGGGAAGAAAACCAAATCAAACAAGAACAATCTTTCACTTGAAAAGCTTAACCACACCTGTTTTGGAGCAGAGACTTCAGATCTGGAGACAGGGGATGGAGAGGTAAGTAGTTTGTCAGTCACTCCCATAAAAGCACTGCTCAAAGTTGGTCGCCTCTTAGCAAATTAATTCTTAGCAGAGATTTCTGCAGTCTTAGCATTTACATTCCCCAAAGACCCTGAGTGCACCAGCTCAAGGCAGGGAAACTCATCTGGAGGCAGAGTGAGACCTTTCCCAGCACTGCAGATCAGCACCAGCTGCAACTTGAGCATTTGAAATAAGAATGAAGAAAACTTCTCCCATCTGTGCTCCAAACATCACAACTCCTGGGCCCAACCTGCCTAGAAAAGAGCAGTTCTTAGTCAAACAGGATAAAAATTAGTCCTATGGGCATAAATTGGACCAAGAACTGTAGGAAGGGTGAGGAGACTAGCATGGATAAAGGCTGGTAAGGAGAGGGTGCAGAGACAAGCTGGGAGAAGGAGCCATGGCTAGATGGGAGACTAGAGCTGCAGGAGGGAAAACAAAGCTTCATTCTCCATCAGCACAGTAAGGACTGAGAACTTGTCTTCACAGATATGCTTATTACCTGCCCCCAAACTCCTCTTGGGTTGTTAAAGGCTTCTCCTTGGCTGCCTGGGACACAGGGTGTACCACTGCTCAACAGTGAGAAATCCTTCCAACTCTCCTTGGCCCATGCTGGGAGCTCTCCCTCCAGGGCTCTGTTAAATGCTGACAGATCAGAAACTGATGGATGACAGCCAGCAGCCAGGGCTACCTGGAGTTTGTGATCCCTGGCATGTGTCAGCCCACATACATTCTGGAAACAGCTCCCTATGCCAGCCAGAAACCATCTGAAAATTGCAGCAATTGCAAGTCTTCCAAAGTAATCTCTGCTATAATTTTCATGTCTCCACAATCAATTTTAGCATCCTACCTTTATTTCTCTTTTGTTTCTCACAAGTAATTTTCTTGCATGCTTGCCTAGGGATTTGACAAAATAGATACTGTAGACAATTAAAAATATTCATGTGTATTTAAATGCATCGAAATAACCTCTACCCCGTGACTCTAGTGTTCATTCAAGAAGAACAGACTTGAGAGACCTCAACTCACATTTTAGAGGACAGGCTTTTCAGTGTGCAATCCCAGTGAGAAGGTACACAATACTGTGGTTTCAGAGCAGCTGGTTGTAAAGGACAAGATATGCTGTATTTCTCCTTTACAGTAGCACGAGACAGACACACGGCAATAATTAAAGTTATGCAGGAGTGACTACAGACATGACAGCTGTTAACTTAGATAAACTTTCTTGATGTTTGCTAATTTCAGATCAAAATATGTAACAAGACTTTCTGGATGAGTCATATGGAGGTAAAAGACGTCGGTCTTATCTCAAAGTCTTTTATGCATTATGGTTAAAAAACACTTCCCAGTAACACCTCTGTAAACCCCACAAAAAGGTGAACTTCAGAGCCTTCCTTCAGTACAAGGATGTTTAACTATGTGACAATCATACTGAGTCTATTAAAAATACTGAGTCTTTTATTTTTTCTGTTAAGTCTGACACCTGTTCGGCTATATATGGGAAAATATTTCTCACAAACATTGGATTTTATAGCCATGTGAGACCCCAGTTAAAAGCAGCATGGATGCTCTGATGCCAGGAAATGTCACTTCCCTGAAAGTGGTTGTGGTGGAAGGGACCTCTGGAAATCACCTAGCCCAATGCCCATGCTCAAGCAGGTCACCTAGGACTCTGTCCAGTCATGTTCTAAATATCTCTAAGTCTGGAGACTCTACAACCTGTCTGGGCAATTTGTTCCAGGGCTCAGTCACCCTCATACTAAAAATGTGTTTCCTGAAGTTCAGATGGGAACTCCTGTGATTCAGTTTGTGTCCATTGCCTCTGGTCCTGTCACTGGGCACACTGAGAAAAGTCTGGCTCCTTTACTACCCCCTTAGATATTTCCATATATTGATGAGATACTCCTGAGCCTCTGTCCTCAAGCTGAATTGTCACAACTCTCTCAGCCTTTCCTCGTCTATCAGATGCTCCACATCCATATCTACTTCATTGAGCCCAACACCAGTTTGCCTCCAGTATGTTCATGTCTCGTTGGTACTGGAGAGCTCAAATCTGAACCCAGCACTCAAGGGGTGGCATCACCAGTGCTTAGGAGGGGGAGACAGTCACCTCCCTTGGCCTGCTGGTAATATTCCTCCTCTTCCACTGCCACAAAATACAATGACTGACAGCTGTCACTGTTACAATAGCTGATCACATGGCAGCTAGCATAATATCCTGTCCTGTAGGCTGGCAGTCTAGAGTTTGGCCTTTGGGACATCCCACATGCTAGAGGAGAATGGATGTAATAGGTACATCGAGTAGTCTCTGTTTAAATGTACTTGCCAAATGCACCTCACCATGACATATTGTAGAGACACCACCAGCACAAGTTGTGATCAGTTGGGGGAACTGAAAATACAAAATGTTTTGGGCATAGAGTTCTTAAGGTCACTCCTTGCTTTTAACTGGACAGAATATTTACTTTTTTTAATCATCTTGCTGTGGTCTCTGCCAGCCTGCAGCTATGACAAGCAATACTTTTCTTCCCCCCGTCTCTCGTCTTTGGATGACCCAAGTGAGGGATGCTGTCAGCAGAAGTTAATGGACTGAATCTGGTGTGAGCCAAGAAGAAAGACTCTCTGATTATACACAAAAAGTTTCTCCTTCATGAGGAAATTACACCCTTTACCTAGATATCTGCATGAAGGATTTTGTTTATTTACTGCTGATTGAGGGATGAACACATCCCCCTAACTGAATCAGAAAACACAAATCATCAGGATCTGGCAGAGAGGTAAAGTTTTTCTGAAACTAGAGACGAAAGTACAGCATTTTGTAAAGGAGGATTCAATTTCATATTCTTCTGGGTGTCCGGCAGCTCTGGTCTTTGAGAAGGGCAGAAAGATGTAGCAAGAGCTGGTGATGGTGCCCAGAGATGGGACATGCTCTGTGGTAGCACAAAGCAGACACGAAGCAGACACGAAGCAGACACAAAGCAGGGAGATCTCATGATTTTGCCAGCAGAAAGCAATGGTGGCCCTGGCCTGGATGCCCAGGAAAGGAAACAGTGGACATGTTTCATGGTGTACCCCCCAGGGACCTGGCGGTCAAAACAGGGTGGCTCAACCTCCTCTCACTCTCTCCAGCACAAAAATAAAAGGTTTCTTGGAAATGCATTAATGGGGGACCATATTATCTTGCCCTGGAACTGCACATATTGATGTCCAAACTGAGTTTGAGCACACAGGTGCCATGTACCACCTCCAACCAGCAGCATGTACCACTTTCCTGCTCCTACACATCAGCTGATAAGGCATGCATACAGCCTGCATCAGTTTGGCAAAGTCCCCAGGAGAGGTGATATTATTCTATCCATCTGCACATCCACATCTCCCCAGGAAACTACTCAACCACCTCCTACCAGAGCACCAACTCACAAGCAAGGCTCCTATCAGGTTATAATAAAGTAGAGTGCCATGTGAGCCTGGAAAGGGAAATTCACAGCTTGCCCTGCATGCAGTTGATGTCAGAGGGGTTAGCACAGCTCAGAACTTCCTGGAAAGCATTTCCCACTGTTTGGGTGCTCTGCAGGGGAGTCACCGCAGAGTTGGTGGGAGAAATGAGCACACAACCCTGCAGCCCCAAGCCCACACCTGGTGCCCATCTGATGATGTCCCTCTCAACCTTGCCTTAGCCAAGCCACCCCGTCACATACCACAGTAGAGAAGAGTGTATCTGGGAGCATGAGCATGACCCTGGATTCCAAACACTGAGAAATGCAACACCTGTGCCCATGTGGCACTGCCAAGCAAGCATCCAGGAAAGATTAACAGGGAAAGTCCCAGCATTGAAGGCACCCTGACCATCTAATCAATTCTGCATTGCACAGAGACAAGTTTTTTGCTCACAAAGATCATGACAGCTTTTCTTTTCCTTTGTGAGCAGAGACCAGAGGGGGTTAAGAAAAAGAGTTAAACAGATTGTGCTGGAAGCTAAAGGGCAGTTTGAGTGTGATAATAACCCGAAAAAACACTGGAGAGGCTGAGAGAAGTACAACAGCCATGCTAGTACTTCCCCATCTTGTTTTGTGAATATCTATCAGAAATTGAGAGAAGAGTCTGGTCAACAATCCTTGCAGGGTGAGCCTTTCAATGGTTTTTATAACCACACAAGGTGCCTGTAACCAGGACCTGTCCCCTTCCCCTCTCCCTTTCCTAGGAGTGTCTCTTGCAAAATGGACTGAGAATTTTTGAATGGATTTGAAATCTCTGCTGTGGTGTATGGCTGCTGCTGGTTGTGCTGCGTGAGGACACAGGCATCCCAGCTTCTGCTACGCCTCATGGGCTGCGGGATTAAGTACTGAGAAAGTACCCTTTTAGTAACCCTCCTTACCACGTGTGTTAGCTCAGCACCTAAAAGCTGCAGTTGCAGAATACTACTTGTGAAGGAAAAGTACATTCCCTCCAGATGGTAAAGGAGGAGCACGTGGTTGCTGTTTGTGTGAGATTTGCAAGCCAGTAAGTCTCAAGCCATTATTTTGAGTCTTTTCTCAGAGGTGAGTCATTTTTTGAGTATAAAGCAATAACTTCTGCTCTGTTCGATCAACCCAGAATGTCACTGCGCTCAGTGCAGATGGTTTATTATGACCCACCCTAATGGTATTCCGGTCTGGGTATGAATCATAATATCATAGAATCATGAGAGGGTTTTGGTTGAAAGGCACCTTTAAAGGTCATGTAGTCCCACCCCCCTGCAATAAGCAGGGACATGTTCAATCAAATCAGGTTGCTCAGAGCACCCTCTAGCCTGCCCTTGAATGTTTCCAGGGATGGGGCATCCACCACCTCTATGGGTAACCTGTTCCATAAACAAAACATCTTCATGAAATGTTTTGTTTTCCAATACACTAGGGGTTATTGCGTGGAAGCCTACCTTCCAAGAGTAAAACAAAACCTTTTTTATGCAAAGCAAACCTGGCTCTCCATGTCACCTCTCTGTAAGCCCCCTGTTGCTTAATATCCCTTGCAAACTGCAGAACTGAGGGTTATCACAGGAGAGAGACAATCTCAGAGAGTCATATTCTGACCCTTGCCCTTGGTAGGAAGGAAGAGTAGCCAAACCTCTCCTTTTTTGGCAGGCCCTCCACCCAGTAGGCACCATGTGAGCCTGAGCCTTGTTTCCTGCACTGTTTGTTGGCACTTCATGGCTGCCCAGTTGCACCTCCTGCCTCATAGGCAGAGCCCATGACTCTGCCTCTCTTCAGCCCTTATCCATCACTAGATTTTCCAGCTCTGATCCTTGCTGGGGAAGGGCAGCCATCAGAAGAGAAGATGCAAGTAGGACTGTCTAAGATGCTCAGCTTGCACAAGATGCACCACTTTGTGAGGAAGGTAGGAGTGCAAGCAAATGTGGAAAAAACCAGGCTTTGTATCATTTAAAAACACTTTTAACATAGCACTAGAGAAGGTGCAATCAAAGCCTGAATCTGCATGAGCAGGAAAATGGACTAAATGAGTCATTTGGTCCATCTCTGATTTGCTTAATGTTTTCTTAATCACTTTTGAAAGCCATTCCCTGAACTAGTCTTTCCTCCAGATGCCCATGCATCCATCTCCTCATTCTTGCTTCTGAACTGGAACATAACAGCTAACAAAGGGCAATGGTTGCTGTGGAAGAGCCAGAAAAGATCACCATTCATGCTGTGGTTCTATTTTTTTGTCATATGATATGTACAGAAGAGTGTTTTCACACCCCATCCTTGGAATACATTGATGAATGTAAGAGCTGGAGATGAGAGGAGCAGAAAACATCTCTAAAAATCAGGTCTGTAGGCAACTTCTCCAATCCCCTGAAGCAAAACACAAAGCAACAGGACTTTGTTTTGGCATAAGGAATGAAGATGAATGGTAGCTTGTTGACTGAAGACACCACCATGGTAGTGAATATTTCAGATGAGTCATGCCTTTAAAAGCAGCTGTGCAGCCAGAGGTGCATGACTAAAACATCAAATACCAATCAAATCAATCTCTTTTCTGGGCCTGGCGTCCTGGAGCAGAAGTAAACTTTAGAGGCTGTGGAAAGGCTGAAAGTCTAGAAAAGAGAGACTTCATTGCTCTGAACCGTGTAAGAGAGAGGACTTCAGTCTCTGTCTCTGTAAGGATGAAGCACTCACAGCAGAATTCTTTTCCAGGAGAGACTTTCTGCTCTGATGATCAAGGCACAGTACAGATAGGTAACCTGGTGACTCTACCCGTCTTTGTCACAGATTTAGATGCAATGGTGTAATCTAGAAGGAGGAAATATTTTTTCTCAATGAAATACTTTGCATTGTACTGATACCAAAATTCACGGATTGTAATTATGATCCACCACAGAGAAATGTTTAAAATTTATTGCCCACATAAGCCAGCATGGTAACATCCTCATATCTTGGGCTCTTATTTCAGGTAATGGGGTGGTGGTAGTTGGAGAATTCATTATTAAAATTATTTAAAATTCTTATTAAAATTATGACAACATTGTATGTTATTGTAAAAATATATTAAAATATATTTCCCCTCTTCCCCGCTGCTTCACATCTTCCTGTACTTCCCCAGTATTGGAAAGCAGAGCAGCCTGAGGAAGCTTCTCCACTTTGCGTTTACCCATGGAGAAAGCTGACTGACAGAGCAGGATTCATGCTCCTGTCCAGCCCACTGGAAGTGGCCCCTTAGTCAAAGAGATTTCCTTCTGCCTTCAGAACAGCTCAGACCTTGCTGTCAGGGTGCCCACAGTACCGCCTCTCAGGGTAAGCTGGTTCTTGCATTACTGCAAGTGCCCTCCGACAGAGATCGATGCAGCACACACCCACACAGTGCCGTGGTGCAGGTGGGGTTTCATGTTTCCTCCAAAGGACTAGATCTAGTCTCTTGTCCTGGTAATAGCTGCATTATTCATTTCCTGCAGTAGCCAAAAGAACAGAAACTGTGGGTCGGTGATTCTGGGATCTAGCCACTTCATTTAACTCTGTGAGGAGGAAGGTTTCTGATAAGGAGGACCATGAGACATCTGCTTTTGCTACTTTAAAAAAAAGGGGTTCCTGCCCCAAATCTGTACCATGAGAACCTGGGGTATGTTTTGTGTGCCTTCCTCATGCTGAATAGGAGTGCCATCAGTGAGGGCTGGGTGGAAGTGGGCACCCTCTGTTTACATGGTTGTCAGAGCTGGAATTTCTGTGTGACAGAACCCTACCTCAGATGGAAATCGCCTGAAATACTGATTTATGTGTGGAGGCTGCAAAACTTGTTCCCTGTCACCAAAAAAATGAAACTACTCACTATCTGGGTGTTACACAGCTGGCTTCTCAGAGGGCTGCTTTTAGTGTACGAGTCACATTATAAGACATTGAGATCACAGGATCAGACTCTGAGGTCTATCAAGTGAAGTCTCCTAGACTAAACCATGAGGTTGTGTAAGTCCAGGGCACTCCACTGGTGGAAATGAAATCTCACTGCCTTGAGCCATCTGAAGACCTGAGATGAGAGCTCTGCAGCAGTCAGCACATAGTGGTTCATGGGAAGGATGTATAACACAATAGGACACCTGGCTATAAAGCTGCAGTCATTTTGTTGCTTGGTTGCTTCTTGACTGTCGTGGTTTTGCTAGA